>JAINUV010000821.1:40000-63087 GCA_020205505.1 Panax japonicus
GAGTATTAACAATAGTTTCCCTAATCAACTCTTTATCCTCAATTTTTAAAAATACATCAACAAATTATTATCCAACAGCTTCCTTATCTTTATTTGATTCTCTATTTTAATCCCTATATAGGATTTTACTCCATAGTGTGATACAAAAAACCGTTCTCTATATATACAAAATGATATTGGCAAAAAGCACTTTTTGCCCACTGTGGTTGTAGTGTTTTAAGCAATTAGCCACTGTGTTTTAAGAATATTCAATTGACCCACTGTAGTTTTTAAAAATATACAATCAAGTCATTCCGTCCAATTTGACTAACAGACGTCTAAAAATATCCTATGTGGTTTTTTTGAAAAATAAATAAATATCATACGTGGCTTTTTCTTTTCCTTTTATCTCTTTTCCAAATAATACAAATAATATATCAAAATTTTTGTATCAATAAGATCTATTACAACATTATATTAATTTCAACAAAAATTAAAAATAAAAAATTATTATTTACGTGGCAAAAAATAATTAAAATAATAATAAAATTAAAATAAATATTTTAATTCATTGTCTTTATTTATATTCTTTTCCTTATCTCTTTTCCTTTCTTTTAATAATTATTTTTATTTTAAAAATTAATACTAATATATATTTTAATGATATAAAAAGTAAGTACATAATTAACATAAAATAAAAAATTAGTTTTTAAAATAAAAATAAAATATTAGTTTGATTGAGACGGCCATGGTGATAATTATAAAAATAATGAATTTTAGAAATAAAAATAAAATATTAATTTTTTATGTATATTACTGCTTATATAATTCCTTCTCCAAAAATATTAAAAATTAAAAAAATTAGAAACTAAATTACCTTAGATTCCACAAGCTGCAAATTAAGTTTAAAAATAACGTAGGGTATTCTATTTTATTTTAAAAATAATTAATTTTAAAAATAAAAATAAAATATTAATTTTAAAAATAATTAATTAATTTTAACACACAGTGGAAAATATTTCTGAGGCGGCCATGATTTTTTTAACCGGAATGATTAATAATTAAAATAAAATAATTAATTTTAAAATTAAAAATAAAAATAATCATTTTACAAGTTAATGATTAATTATTAATCATTAATTCCAAATATTTATTTTAATTTTATTATTTTATTTTAAAATTAATTATTTAATTTTATTTTTAAAATTAATTATTTTATTTTAAAATTAATTAATTATTTTTATTTTTAAAATTAATAATTTTTAAAATTATCACCATGGCCGTCTCAATCAAACTAATATTTTATTTTTATTTTTAAAACTAATTTTCTATTTTATGCTAATTATGTACTTACCTTTTTTATATCATTAAAATATATATTAGTATTAATTTTTAAAATAAAAATAATTATTAAAAGAAAG
Organism: Panax japonicus; assembly: GCA_020205505.1. Lineage (NCBI taxonomy): Eukaryota > Viridiplantae > Streptophyta > Magnoliopsida > Apiales > Araliaceae > Panax > Panax japonicus. Next base: position 41,401 of record JAINUV010000821.1, read on the forward strand.
GAAAAGAGATAAGGAAAAGAATATAAATAAAGAAAATGAATTAAAATATTTATTTTAATTTTATTATTATTTTAATTATTTTTTTGCCACGTAATTAATGATTTTTAATTTTTTGTAGAAATTAATATAATGTTATAATATATCTCATTGATACAAAAATTTGATATATTATTTGTATTATTTGGAAAAGAGATAAAAGGAAAAGAAAGAGCCACGTATGATATTTATTTATTTTCAAAAAAGCCACGTAGAAAATTTTTAGACGTCTGTTAGTAAAATTGGATGAAATGGCTTGATTGTACATTTTTTTAAACCACAGAGGGTCAACTGAATATTTTTAAAGAACGGTGACTAATTACTTAAAACACTATATTTTTTGCGAAATGATATTTCACACCCTCATTTAAGTGGACAACTCATCAATTGTACATCTTGACATTTTTTTACTACTTTATTTTCAAATTATAAACTTAATATTGACTTATTTTTAAAAAATTAATTTCAAACGTATTCAAATTTAAAATTGATATAAATTTATTTAATTTATGTCAATATAATTATAAAAGTACTATTAATTATAAAATTTATTATTTTCAAAATTTAAATGAATCATATTAAATTTAAAAATATCACAAATTAACTTTTTAAAAGTTAATATTGATATATTTGCAACTACAATCCATTCAATATTCACTCCATAAATTACTTAAAATTTAAAATAAAATAAAAAATATTTTAAAGTGGAATATAATTGATAAATTATACTCTCTTTTATAAATTATAAGATTATTATTAATTTGATGTTTTGACTGTTGAACTTTTAAATTTTAACTTTTAACTTTTATTATTTAAGGAAACAATATAAGGAACCTGTTGGGTACATAATGAAAAAATTGAATCCTTATTTTGCAGAATGACGCAATAGCACTGCAGAGTAGAGATAATGTGACACCCCAAAATATGTATGCATCTCCCATTCTGAGTCACCAAATACATGGTACAGAATAAAAATACAAACTTCATTTATACAATACGACAAAGCGTAGCTAAGAGTTTTTACACGAACATTTTCCAATAGACAGTATTCAAACTCAAAAAGGAGTCATCATTATATTTATTATCACACTAAATAGTGAGGACTACTAAAACAACTATCACAGACCGTCACTCCATTCCCCGACTAGTCCCGGCTACGTTCTCATTTCCTGAAGAGAACAATGAAAGCAAAAGGGTGAGCTCAACTAGCCCAGTAAGAAATATTATGACTAAGATAATGTATAATAAATTATCGTTAGCCTTCAACAGTGTTAAACTGATAAAATACAATAAACATCAAGTTTAACTGCAGCGGAACAAGTAATCCATTAAAATAGTCAAGTAGAGCATGATATCTACTATCTTCTATGATTTAAAAGTTTATCATCAATTTTATTGCTGAGATTCAGCTAAATAAATAAACCACATCATCGAATCATCCATGCACTACATGCCAAGGATATTCATTAGTATCACGACCACGAATTATCCATTCATTACGGGCCAAGGATATTCGTGTTTTCACTAATGGTCATGATCATGCCAACAACTGTCCATCAATGCACTACGGGTCAATGATGACTTTTATCATATTATTTGTAACATTACGGGTCATGGTTATACCGAATAATCCCTGGTCATAATCATACCAATCAACAGTCCATCTATGCACTACAGCCAAAGATGACTTTCATCACAAAATGAAGCATGAGGATGATGACAACGATATAAGAATTCAATTAAATGAAAGCAAATGATAAATTTTAAAGATTTATAATTCAATTTATCCAGAATTCAATAATGTCCAAATTGTCAACATGATACTGCTTTGTGGAGTAAAATTCAAGAATAATATTGTATCAAAAATGATTTGGACCGAAAAGAAATCAATTTTTGTCATGAATAGTATCCCGAGTGAATAGTACTCGAGTGAATAATTATCCGTGAATAGTACTTTGAGAATAGTAACCCGTGAATAGTACCCTGACATGAAAAGATTAAAAATTATCAAGAATGCTAAGAATAATATTTTCTTGAAAAGATACTGGATGAAGCGCAAATATCAAATATATTCTACTAATTTCATGGAGTATAGAAGCAATACTTATCAACATAAGTGTAGAATTAGGAATATGAAACAAAATAATATTACTTACATACTACAGAATATGGAAGAAAATATTATTTCTTATGAATATTGAACAAGAATAATATCACTTACGAATACGAAAGAAATAATACTCCTTACCATAGTAGGAGATTGGATACTGCAATAGTGTAGTAACAGAATACTCTTCTTCTTTCTCTCTGATTCTCTCTCTATAGAATTCTCTTGTGAGTCGCAGTGAATAGGTGAGAATGAAAGAAGAAATAAGCTTCTATTTATAAAAGATTTCTAGCTTAGCCCTTGCAATGAGAAAAGGCAAGTGGCTTAACGACTGGTGATGTGAAAAGAAAAGTGGTTTGACGCCTGTAATGTGAAACAACAAGTGGTTCGACGCTTGTAATGTGAAACGACAAGTGGTTCGACACCTATAATGTGAAACGACAATTGGTTCGACACTTGTAATGTGAAACGATAAGTGGTTCGACGCCTGTAATGTGAAACAATAATTGGTTCGACGTCTGGTAAAGGCAAGTACTATTGGCGAAAGTGATTCTTAGATGATGACATATGGGCCCCATAGAATAAACCAAACTTACAACAACGTCTCATAACAGACTTCTTATTTATATCAAAGATTGAATAAATATTTACCACAAATTATTTTATCTTCAATCAACACATTTTTTTTAATCTTTCAACAATTATTCATCATTAATATTATAACTCATAATATTGATAACCAGATCATTCCCTGGAAAGAGGGGGCTTTTCGATAAGGACTTCTCCTTATTGGCGCGCAATTAAGTGACCAAACCCCTTTCCTCGACAGAACTTTCTAGACATCGTCAATAATACAAATAATAATATGAATAACTTTATCGTCTCAACTATTGATTTAATAATATAAAATATTATGCAGATGATACTGTGACAATAATTAAATCAATAAAGTGAGATACTATGCAGAAATTACTGTAGCGATAATTGAGTATAACTGAGTGATTTCTCACGTAAGCATCAATAATTAATACTGTGTGCTACTATGCAACCACGTGTATTACTATATTTTTATAACCAGGTATTTCAACAGTTAACGGTAAAACTTTCTCCGTTATTTTTATAAAACGATAATTCTGTCGTTTTCTAAATCCGACAATAATTCTGTTATGGGGTCCACCAATGATTGTGTCATCGTACGAATATTTTTCGACAAAAAGAATATTCCCCGACCAAACGAATATTTTATAACAACTTGCTTACTTTGCAAAATTTATAAATATTACCCACAACTATACCATTATATCAAATCCACACCATAATATTCAAAATGATATTTAGAGAAAAATTAATCTTTATTCATAAAAGTTGAGGTCTTATAGATAAATATAAGGAAACTGTTGTGAATGTTGTAATACAAGTCGTTTGAGAATTTCAAGTAAGCATTAATTGCTTAGTTTTCAATATTACCCTAAGTAATAAATATAACTTTGGTTCTCCCACTATTTTTTTCCTATAAATAACACTCTCTTTTTTCAATAAAAGGACAATATAGACAATTGATATTATATTTAATGTTATATAATTATTTTCTTAATATTTGTGCACAATTCTAAAATGACTTATATTAAGGAACGGAGGGAGTACTAACTAGCATATTCAAGATAAGACAAGTGTGTTTAAATAGAAATTATATAAAACAAAAAACATACTTACTAATTTAGAAGTGTAAAAATCAATGGAGTAGGTACATAAAAGTTATTTCATTATTAGACTTAACTCTCCTCCATATATATATTTTTTTCAATTTCATTCAATAAATTAACTATTTGTCATAATATTTTTGTTAGTTAGGACTAATTATATTAATAAAAATTTCATAATATTAAGATTAACCCTTTAAAAATTAGAATCACTCAAGTATTGTTATCGTTAATAATTATTAAGAAATTTTAACCATTAAAAATTTGATACAAATAATGTAAAAGTGTTGAATTACTTCCAAATCAAAATGATATATCTTGTGACAAAATTATAGTAAGCATACATAAAAATAAATTATCAATGTATTTGCACTTATTTATATAATATTTCACAATATTTGATTGTAATAAAAATTATAATAATTTATCATAAAATGTAAGGGGACTTCTGAAATTTAGTGTAATGATACAAATCAACTCCACATACCAAATGTTGTAAGATCCCAACTTTTATGAATAAATATTAATTTTTCTCGAAATATATTTTTGAATATTATGGTGTGAATTTGATATAATGTTATAGTTGTGGGTAATATTTATAAATTTTGCAAAGTAAGCAAGTTGTTATAAAATATTCGATTTGTCGGAGAATATTCATTTTAACAGGGAATATTCGTACGGTGACACAATTATTGGCGGACCCCACAACGAAAGTATTGTTGGAGTTAGAAAACGACGAAAATGTATTTTTATAAATATAACAGCGAAAGTTTACCGTTAAACTGTTGAACTACCTGGTGGTAAAAGTACAGTAATACGCGTGGTTGCATAGTAGCACACATCATTGATTATTGATGCTTACGTGAGAAGTCACTCAGTTACACTCAATTATTGCTACAGTAATTGTTGCATAATATCTCTCATATTATTGATTTAATTATTGTCATAGTATCATCTGTATAATATTTTATATTTTTAAATCAATAATTGAGACGACAAAGTTATTCATATGATTATTTGCAATATTGACGATGTCTAGAAAGTTCTATTGAGGAAAGGGATTTGATCACCTAATTGCGCGCCAGTAGGGAGAAATTCTGTGACAACCCCAAAATAGGTCCAGTCCATCCAATATATTCTGAGTCGCCAAATAGATGGTACAGAAAACAACTACAACTTTATTACAACAATTATCGTGCTAAATACAATAACACATATGCTGTGAGTTTTGATACAAATATATACCAACTGTGACTCTCATCCCAACCTTGGATAGCATGTCACAATGGCACCTTACCTAAAGGTATAGTAAAAAACTATTTTAGAAATTAAAATCTTTGGGAAGTGCTCAAAGAAACCTTCGTAAATGGGAGGCCATGCGTCTAGGTTATGATAGATATCATATGCCCACAGAATTATCCTTGGTTGATCCAATAGACCCCAAAGAAAAATGAGAAGATTACTATCATATTCTTTCCATGGTGAGTCTTATCTTGACATACAATTATCTATACTGTATAAACTCCAAGATCATATAGGTAGTTCTCGTAGATATACTTAATAAGTGGATGTGCACAACCCTGTCTTATGATGACACGAGGTTATATGTCTTTAGACATCTTGTATGATAGTGGCAAAACACCCTTCCAATGTTGGGTTCGCCTCACCCTATTTGATTCACCAAATATAACTACTAAATGATGACCACCGTTCTATTCCCCTGTTACCTCCGCTCAACCCAGCTACACTTTTATTACCTGAAAGGAATTGTGAAGCAAAAGGGTGAGCACAACTAGCTCAGTAAAGAATGTCATGACTAAAGATAATTAAATTACCAATCGCCTTCATCAATAATAAATCAGAGATTTAGAACATATGGTAGATGATAAAAAAAATTCAACCATAGTTGCAGCGGAACGAGCAATCCATTAGAAGAGTCAAATAGACCATAAAGTCTATTATCTTCTCCATGTTAAAAATCCACCAATAATATTTTATCCCTATAACATTAATCAACAGTTCTGGTCCACAATCATATGAATAACTCATAATCATAATTGTGATTCTAAATTCCTCTTCGCATCCAGGACGAAGATAATTTTCATCACATGTCTTTACCTGAAACATCAAAGATCATGGTTATACCAAATCACAGTTCCTGTTCATAATCATACTAATAAATTCATCTTTGCACTACGGGCAAAAGATATTCATTAACAATTCATCTTTGCACTACTGACCAAATATATTCAACAACATGTCATCTTTGCACTACGGGCCAAAGATATTCATCAACAATTCATCTTTGCACTACATGCCAAAGATATTCCTCAACAGTTCATATTTGCACTACATGCCAAATATATTCATCAACAGTTCATATTTGCACTACAGGTCAAATATATTAATATCTCAAAGAATATATAATCATTTCAGAATTTATATAAACAATAATTATAACTATGTTGATCAATTCACCTTTGCACTTAATCTAAAGATATTCAATTATAAATTCAATGGTCATGATCATACCAGTCAACAATTCATCTTTGCACTACTGGCCAAAGAGAACCCTTAGTCACGATCATACCAATAATCTACCCATCTTTACACTCAAGTCAAAGAGAAATATCATCATTATGGTTATAAAAATGTTATATATATGATAATAAAAATAATATAATTAACATATAATTTTAATCTCAAGAGTAATATTCATAAATCAACTATAATTTGGTCAGAAAAAGAAACCAATTTTGTCGTGAATAGTAACTCGTGAATAGTAACCCCGACATGAAAAAGGTAGAAATTCTACAATAAAATCCATACCAATATTTCGGTATAATGATATTGAAAGAATAATATTTCTTAAGTTTATAAACAATTTATTTTAGTTGTTTACACTTTACTAAATAATACATTTAATCATCCTAAAATGCCAAACTCATAAGATTTCATCACCAATAACCAAAACCCTCACCAAAAATCTGCATATACCTCATGTAGGATTCTCAAGCCATAAAATCCTATTTTCTAATTTTCTTACTTCACATAACATATTTAATTCATTTACTCATAACTAGTCTATTTTCATGAAAAATACCAAATCAGTTCCAAAAATATTTTTTTTTGGGATTTAGCATAATATAGTCCCACATTTAACATATATTTTTCTCAGAATTTTTAAAATTCAGTTACTATTTTTCATATGGCCAAAATCGTCGAATATTTAGACATTTATCGTAAATTGTACTATTGTCCAAAATTTCCAAAATTTACAGAGTACACTGATATTATATAGATTTACTCCCAATAAAAATTTCATCAATTTTGGAGTTAACCACAAGGAGTTATAAGCGGTTACTTTTAAAATAGTATTTTCTCATAAAATCCATAACTCTTAATCTATACATCCAAAAATCACCTTTTCGGACATAATCAATAAAACTCATCAAAATATCATTTCAAATTTTTCTAGAATTTTTGAGAGTCGGAAAAACTACGAAACTGAAAAACATAATAACCCTTAAAATCTCTTACCTCAAAAGAGCAGTACTTCTGACTGGAATATCGTATGAAAAGCCGAAGGAACCTTGCACCGAATAACAACTCGAAAAGTATCTAAATACTCATAAAAATACGGTCGATAATATTGAGAGATAAAACTTATGTTTCTAGTGTGATTTTCAATTCTAACTTCAGCGCCTATTTATAGAAAAATGCTAGAATGCCAAAGGAGACAACATTAATAAAATATTAATTTATTTTATACGCATGCCATTTTGAAAAAAATGGCAACCATCACCTTTGAAAATCCAATTCAGCACATGCATTCAATCATCAACCAAAAAGTGGGGCCCGCCTTCTAGAATTTTCCACTAAAAATATTTATAAAAATAATTTCTAAGTCAGCCACCTCGTAAAATTCATAACAAATCATACATTAATTTTTAACGGTTCAAAATTTGTGGACATATACTTAACTTATATATGTATAACATATCCAAAAATTACAACGATCCAACGGTCGGATCAAAATTTATGACTCACGCAATATATCTCAAGAACACTGATTTTTCGGATTATTAGTCCTCCGGACCAGTTTCATTCAAAAATTCACCACGATATATCTACAAAGAATTTTTGGGTGATTTCAATTTCTACGGTTAGCTTACTTTCAGGGCTTTCTTTTGATATATGGCTCATCACCTAACTCATTATACACAAAGAGTTATGAATTTTACAAAATTAAGTAATAAACTAATTTTTCTGAAAATCCCATATTTTGTTCTCCATTTCGACAAAATACCAATAAAACATCTCAACATTAATTCATTCATTTATAACCACATAAATAAATCCATCATTTATATTCGCATCAAATAAATATTTCTTTATCATATAAATCAATAATTAATTATTCACAAATAATATTACAGAATCACAACAATGACAACGAGGCAGTTCCCAGGAAAGAGGGGGCTTTTCAATAAGGATTTCTCCTTACTGGCGCGCAATTAGGTGACCAAACCTCTCATTGAAAGAACTTTCTAGACATTGCCAATAATTCTATCTAATAATATTATTCAAATAATATGAATTATTGATCTGATAATGGGAAATACTGTGCAGTGACAATTATTGAAACAATAATAATATAAAATATCAACACAGAAATTATTGAATCAATAAAATAAAATATTGAACAGTAATTACTGTAACAATTATTGAGTAGTGCCTTCTCACGTAAGAATCAATAATTTAAAAATACTGTGCAAAATCGTGTGCTACTGTGCAACAACGCGTATTACTTTACTTTACCCACCGGGTATTCTAACAGTGTTAACGGTAACGATTACGCCGTTATTTATAAAAACTCAAATTTGTCATTTTCTTCATCCGATAGTTATCTGTTATGGGGCCCACAAATGGCTTCGCCGTCGTACGAATATTTCTCGATAGAAAGAATATTCCACGACCAAACAAATTTTCCCCGACAACAATGAATATTTTATAACCACTTGCGTATTTTAAAAAATTCCATATATCACCCTTAACTTTAACTTTTTATCAATTTAACCATTTACTGAATTGTAATTATAAGAAAAATTGAATACTTTTATTTCATAAAATTCGGGGTCTTACAATCTCCCTCCTTATGAAATTTCGTCCCCGAAATTTACGTACCTGGTATTTTGAAAAGTTGAGAATACCTTGCTTTTATTTCAGATTCTATCTCCCGGGTCATCATGATTTCTCCATTGCTCATCTCCCGTGATAACTTCATTTGGGTTCCTCATTTGTTGGGAAGTCATAACGACAGCTCCCTTGAACTACTCGGCTTTGACTTGTCTGGGGCAGCATTTGGCGTCATCACTACCGTTAGAATATACTATTCTATAGGGCATATTCTACCCTCAATTGCTTCTTCGTACTCTTGATTCATGATCTGAATCATCAATCTTCGATCCATATCGAATTGAGGTTGACCGCTCTGTACAGGGTAATTCAAAACTCGATGTTGGGTTCTCCCAATTGCTGTCCAAAAAGAGAAATACATATCATCTATTTTAGCCTTCTTAGATCAGACATCTCTTTCCACAATATCAACGCGTCGTGCGGCTTTTACCCATGCATCACTCACTCTCACTCGTTCAGTTGTTTCTTCTTTCAGCTCAGATTCCAGCTTTGTCATCTTATACTCTACCAAAGAATGCTTTTGTTCAAGCATCACATATCGGGTAATACAAGCTTGAACTGTTGCATCCTTTTGCTCTACGACCGCCTGCCGTTCTTTAACCTACTCTTCTAACTCATGAATACGATTTTGTAATTCTATTTTTTGATCATAAAATTCTTCTAATAAATTCTCCTCAGGCTCTTCTTCTTCCTCACCCTCAGCTGCTACCTCTGCGACTAGCTCGGGTGCAACTATTAATTCTTCCCTCACCACAAGAATATCTCTAATTCCTTCTTCGCCTGACATCACATTATCATGGTTGGTGATTATAGGTATCCCCACGATCTCATACACTCCATTGTTAACATTCTCAGCAGCCATTCTCAAACACTGCCATAAAACAAGGGTTAATTAAATAAATTAACGTATCACATAATATTCGTATATTATGACAGACCAACAAATAAGCTTAGGTAGAACATACTAGCGAAGGATTTACTCATCTCTCCCCTCCTAGTTCTATTCCCCGATCTCCACCAGAGACCATATCCCTAAGCTCTGATACCAACTGTGACAACCGCAAAACAGGTTCAGTCCATCCAACCTATTCTGAGTCGCCAAATACATGGTACAGAAAATAACTATAACTTTATTACAACAATTGTCGTGCAAAATACAACAACACATATGCTGTGAGTTTTGATACAAATATATACCAACTGTGACTCTCATCCCAACCTTGGATAACACGTCACAATGGCACCTTACATAAAGGTATAGTCAAAAACTATTTTAGAAATTAAAATCTTTGAGAAGTGCTCAAGGAAACCTTCGTACATGGGAGGCCATATGTCTAGGTTATGATGGATATCATATGCCCACAGAATTATCCTTGGTTGACCCAATAGACCCCAAAGAAAAACGAGAAGATTACTATCATATTCTTTCTAATGGTGAGTCTTCTCTTGACATATAATTATCTCTACTATCTCTAATTGAAAATTATAATTCAAATAAACTCCAAGATCATATAGGTAGTGCTCGTAGATATACTCAGTAAGGAGATGTGCACAACCCTGTCTTATGATGACACGAGGTTATATGTCTTTAGACATCTTGTATGATAGTGGTAAAACACCCTTCCAACGTTGGGTTCGCCTCACCCTATTTGATTCACCAAATATAACTACTAAATGATGACCACCGTTCTATTCCCCTATTACCCCCGCTCGACCCAGCTACACTCTTATTACCTGAAAGGAATTGTGAATCAAAAGGGTGAACACAACTAGCTCAGTAAAGAATATCATGACTAAATATAATTAAATTATCAATAGCATTCATCAATAATAAATCAGAGATTTATAACATATGGTAGATGATAAAAAAATTTCAACCATAGTTGCAGCGGAATGAGTAATCCATTAGAAGAGTCAAATAGACCATAAAGTCTATTATCTTCTCCATGTTAAAAATACACCAACAATGTTTTATCCCTGTAACATTAATCAACAGTTCTAGTCCACAATCATATGAATAATAATTATAATTGTGATTCTAAACTCCTCTTCGCATCCAGGACGAAGATAATTTTCATCACATATCTTTACCTGAAACATCAAAGATCATGGTTATACCAACTCACAGTTCCTGTTCATAATCATACTAATAAATTCATCTTGCACTACGGGCCAAAGATAGTTCATCTTTGCACTACTGGCCAAAGATATTCAACAACAGGTCATCTTTGCACTACGGGCCAAAGATATTCATCAACAATTCATCTTTGCACTACATGACAAAGATATTCCTCAACAGTTCATATTTGCACTACATGCCAAATATATTCATCAACAGTTCATATTTGCACTACAAGCCAAATATATTAATATCTCAAAGAATATATAATCATTTCAGAATTTATATAAACAATAATTATAACCATGTTGATCATTTCACCTTTGCAATTAAGCTAAAGATATTCAATTATAAATTCAATGGTCATGATCATACCAGTCAACAATTCATCTTTGCACTACTGGCCAAAGAGAACCCTTAGTCACGATCATACCAATAATCTACTCATCTTTACACTCAAGTCAAAGAGAAATATCATCATTAGGGTTATAAAAATGTTATATATGATAATAAAAATAATATAATCAACATAAAATTTTAATCTCAAGAGTAATATTCATAAATCAACTATAATTTGGTCAGAAAAGGAAACCAATTTTGTCGTGAATAGTAACTCATGAATAGTAACTCGTAAATAGTAACTCGTGAATAGTAGCCCCGACATGAAAATGGTAGAAATTCTACAATAAAATCCATACCAATATTTCGGTATAATGATATTGAAAGAATAATATTTCTTAAGTTTATAAACAATTTATTTTAATTGTTTACACTTTACTAAATAATGCATTTAATCATCCTAAAATACCAAACTCATAAGATTTCATCACCAATAACCAAAACCCTCATCAAAAATCTGCATATACCTCATATAGGATTCTCAAGCCATAAAATCCTATTTTCTAATTTTCTTACTTCACATAACATATTTAATTCATTTTCTCATAACTAGTCCATTTTAATGAAACATATCAAATCAGTTCCAAAAATATTTCTTTTCAGGAATTTAGCATAATATAGTCCCATATTGAACATATATTTTTCTCAGAATTTTTAAAATTCATTTACTATTTTTCATATGACCAAAACCGTCGAATATTTAGACATTTATCATAAATTGTATTTTTGTCCAAAATTTCTGAAATTCACAAAGTACACTGATATTATATAGATTTACTCCCAATAAAAATTTCATAAATTTTGGAGTTAACCACAAGGAGTTATAAGCGGTTACTTTTAAATAGTATTTTCTCATAAAATTCATAGCGCTTAATCTATACATCCAAAAATCACCATTTTCGGACATAATCAATAAAATTCATCAAAATATCATTTCAAATTTTACCAGAATTTTTAAGAGTCGGAAAAACTACGAAACTGAAAAACATAATAACACTTAAAATCCCTTACCTCAAAAGAGCAGTACTTCTGACTGGAATATCGGATGAAAAGCCGAAGGAACCTTGCACCGAATAACAACTCTAAAAGTATGCAAATACTCACAAAAATACGCTCGACAATATTGAGAGAAAAAACTTATGTTTTTGGTGTGATTTTCAATTCTAACTTAAGCGCCTATTTATAGAAAAATGCTAGAACGCCAAAGGAGACTACATTAATAAAATATTAATTTATTTTATACGCATGCCATTTTGAAAAAAATGGTAGCCATCGCCTTTGAAAATCCAATTCAGCACATGCATTCAATCACCAACCAAAAAGTGGGGCCCGCCTTCTAGAATTTTCCACTAAAAATATTTATAAAAACAATTTCTGAATCAGTCACCTCTCAAAATTCATAAAAAATCATACGTTAATTTTTAACGGTTCAAAATTTGTGGACATATATTCAATTTATATATGTATAACATATCGAAAAATCACAACGATCCAACGGTCGGATCAAAATTTATGACTCACGCAATATATCTCAAGAACACTGATTTTCAGATTATTAGTCGTTCGGACCAGTTTCATTCAAAAATTCACCACGATAAATCTACAAAGGATTTTTGGGTGATTCCAATTTTACGGTTAGCTTACTTCCAGGGCTTTCTTTTGATATATGGCTCATCTCCTAACTCATTAAACACAAAGAGTTATGGATTTTACAAAATTAAGTAATAAACTAATTTTTCTGAAAATCCCATATTTTGTTCTCCATTTCGACAAAATACCAATAAAACATCTCAACATTAATTCCTTCATTTATAACCACATAAATAAATCCATTATTTATATCCGCATCAAATAAATATTTCCTTATCATATAAATCAATAATTAATTATTCACAAATAATATTATAGAATCACAACAATGACAACCAGGCAGTTTCCATGAAGAGGGGGCTTTCCAATAAGGATTTCTCCTTACTGACGCCCAATTAGGTGACCAAACCTCTCCTTGAAAGAACTTTCTAGTCATTGCCAATAATGCTATCTAATAATATTATTCAAATAATATGAATTTTTGATCTGATAATGAGAAATACTGTGCAGTGACAATTATTGAAACAACAATAATATAAAATATCAACGCTGTGAGACCCTGATTTTATGAAATAAAAATATTCAAATTTTCAATTTTGGTAAATAGTTAAATTGATAAAGTTTAAAGTTAAGGGTAATATGTGAACTTTTTTTTGCAAAGTAAGCAAGTTGATATAAAATATTCGTTTTTATCGGGAAATATTCGTACAATAGTACAATCATTGGTGGACCACACAAAAGAATTCGGATTGAGAAAACGACAAAAATACTTTATAAAAATAACGGCGAAAGTTTTATAGTTAACTGTTGAAACACCCGGTGTTAAAAGTACTGTAGACACTCGAAATTTTCTGTACTACTGTTACTGACATTGCAGGAAGACAGATTTTGTCTTTTAAGAGAGAACCCTGAAAGACAATCCAAATCCATACCGGATACTACCGAAAGTGCAGCGTCAACCCCGGATCGCAATTTAGGAGTAACGATTTCAACCTCGGATGTAACCCCGAGGCTTGCAGATACAATACCGGAACACACCCAGAGAAGACTGATTAATCTCGGAGATAACCCTGAGGTATCAGTCTCAGTCCCAACCATGGGAATAGCCACCAACCTTGGTGATAACCCCAAGGAATGCAGTTTCGGAGATAACCCCAGAAATGCTTGTTTCAAATGTCATCAGCTTCAATCTCGTCACTCATAATAGATACACTGTGCCAACCTGGCAATAACATCGGAAAGACAGGCACACCTTAAGATGACAATGAGGACCTTCAACAAATGTAGCAGTCCAATCTCAGTGAAGTCTGAGCAACGTCTGCTTATCGGCCCAATCCGGCAGTAACACTGGTGAGGGCAACATCGTCATCTCGTCCAAAATGATGCCACGTCTCGTCTATACGCAACGATGTCCCACAAGGCTACCAATCCCGAGTGACTATTGTGTGGGGTAACAGATGAAAGTTGAAGCTTGAAGACCGGAGGGCATCGTCCCATCTTCAAAGACTTCGTACAAACCTCTAATCCCATGCCATCGTACAACTCTCGACAATGGCGGTCCGAAATAGGTCCTGAATACCTCAAAACGGATTGCCCGGATTGCACTTCTCAAAGTTAAAGTGGACATTATAGTGCCTGAGTGAACGTACTTCGAGACGACCCGACCCGACCCGACAAAATTGGTCCGACCCGACCCGCCTCTGGTACACCTACGGCTTAGCCGCAGGTACAACATGCGGCTCATATTGCCTATAAATAGAGGGCTTGGGGTGCTGATTTTTAAGAGAAAAAAGACGGGGGGAAACCCTGCACAATTTGCTCTGTACTTGCCATACAGTGTATTTCCCACTTTCAAATACTTGTGAGCTCATATAGCCTCTTTTGTACCCACAAAAGTCCAGGTTTACCTACTCTAAAGATATAGAAGCCCTTTTTATCAGTCAGCTGTAAGCCTTCTCACACACTTTAGAGTCTTTCTCTTCATCTTTGCACACACCTTTCTACACGTTGAGAGTCGTGTTGCTTGCTTTTGCCCGGACTTCGGTCCGTGGTTTCATTCCAGTCTGTATATATATATATATTATATATAATTATATATTATATATATATATATATATATATATATATATTTATATATTGACTAACATTATCGAGTTAGCCTCGATTGAGCCTAGACTTCGGTCTAGAGCGTTTACTGCTTTAATATATATATATATATATATATATATATATATATATATATATATATATATATATTATATATATATATACTATATTATTAACTGTCTGTCAGACTTTGTTCGATGAGCCTAGACTTAGGTCTGGTGCATTTATTCGCTTATATATATATACTTATATATCAACTGTGTGTCAGACTTTGTTCGATGAGCCTAGACTTCAGTCTGGTGCGTTTACTCCCTTATATATATATACTTATATATATCAACTGTGTGTCGGACTTTGTTCGATGAGCCTAGACTTTGGTCTGGTACGTTTACTCGCTTTATATATATATACTATATATATGAACTGTGGTCGAATTCTCTTCGATGAGCCTAGATTTTACATCCGGTGCGTTTACTGGTTTTATATATATATATATATCTCGTCCCTCATGGAGTTTACTTCGTGGTGGTTGATCGTTTTTACAGCTTTCTTTACGTTTCGTCCTGCCTGGAGTTTACTTCGTGGCAGTTGACCGTATTTACAGCTTTATTTACATTTCATCCCGCCTGGAGTTTCCTCCATGGCGGATGATAGCTTTTAACAGCTTTATTTACATTTTTTATCCCCCATGGAGGTGCTTCGTGGTTGGTGATCTTGTCTGTATATATATTTACAGCTTTTATATATACATACCTGCTTACTGCTTTCATATAAACTACAATACTCGTGAGCCTAGGAATCATGTGATCACAGATTCATCCCATTGGATCTAGATTCGGTTCCCGTGATGGACATTTTCAGCTATAAACAGTTTGTAAATTATTCTGCGATGTCTGAATTTCCTCAGATGGTTTCCATACCCACGAGGAAGTCGGCATTATTTTTGTATATTATTTTCGTACGGATGCCTCGCATCCGTCAAATAAAATCAATTCAGCCGCTCATTTAATAAAAATGGGAGTGTAAAAGGTCTCAATTCCTATTGAGCATCAGGGTTTGAAAAACCTCTTTTATAAAATAT
Source organism: Panax japonicus (assembly GCA_020205505.1). Classification (NCBI taxonomy): domain Eukaryota; kingdom Viridiplantae; phylum Streptophyta; class Magnoliopsida; order Apiales; family Araliaceae; genus Panax; species Panax japonicus. Next base: position 57,738 of record JAINUV010000821.1, read on the forward strand.
CACTGTCATATCTTGCTAAAAATTAAATTTTTACATAAATTCAAATCCTGTATATATAGGTTCGAACGAGGCCTCGCACAACTTTCATAGAACAGCACATTGAACCACCCACACACACACACACTCAGATAATAGTTTCTTGAAAAGAGGCGGTCACCGTGGTAACACGGATGTCGGGGGTGCCTAACTGTGGCGCCCCCAAATTCGGTCACCCATATCTCGAATTCGGTGCATCACGTGCATCTACGAATATCTTACTAAATCATTAACAACGGAAATAATAGAATAATTTACATTGATATAATATAAATATTCGCGTCCCAAGGTACCGTAACGATTACTACGACAATTCAGTGATTAACTTAAACATAACTTAATCATTCTTGAATACATTATAACAACCATAACAATAATAATAATACTTCTAGTCTTAAGGATTAAGTTATTCCGTCGCCTTGCCCTTTCCCTTGTCCTGTTCTGAAGTACCGCCTTGCTCTGCCTTAACTGTAATGTTTTAGGAAGCAAGAATGAGCAATGAGTTTGCCCAGCAAGTAATACAGCCAGAAGAACAAGCGGTTATAGCATTTAAATCTTTCAAGGGTATAATAATAATTGGTAGTTCAAGGATATCAAGAAATATCAAGAGTATTCAATAGGTGTCGCTATAGACTGAAGGATATCAACAAAATTTTAGGATTTATTCATTTCGAGGTTCAGCATGAATGAGTACTGAGCAGTCACTAAGGACTAAGAACTCTTACTAGAATTAACAGTATTACACTGTAATCCAATATAAATGAGTACAACAGGTGATCAGCCTAAAGTACCCTACATAATGCATAACATTTAATCATACTCAGGTGCGCACGTCGGTTCCCCGACAATATATAATTTCCCCTCCAATGAGGGTTGTCCATCTCAGTAGATTTACGATAGTCCGCACCAAGTCAATTGGTTTGGATAGCTTTTAACACATAATAATAGTCTAGTCGAATCAAAGGCTTAGACAAATTTTTATAATGCATTTAAGAACGATAAGTCCAATACTTGAAACAACGTCAAGGTATACAAATGATTTTCGAGTAAAAACAGATATTTACTTGATAAAATATGATTGATATGACAACAATTCAAATACATATAGTGTGAAATTAAAGAACTTGCAACACAATGATAATAGTGTTCGGATTCTTTCTCAATGTAAATTTGAGTGAGGTTAGGGAACTTGCAACATAATGATAATAGTGTTCGGATTCTTGCTCAATGTAAATTTGAGTGAGGTTAGGGAACTTGCCTTTAACGTTGATTACTACTTATAGCGAAAATCACCTCAATGAACTATGTTTGTCCTATTTATGTAAACATAGGTATTCATTAGCCAAACACACTTGATATACATATATAAACAACATGTACACATAACACATTTTTCCTTCAAAACTCATAGTTGTACACTAACATGCTCATACTTTTGACCACTGCTAGTTTATTCATAATCTTTCTTCTTCGTAGTTCCAAGAGGTTCATTTCTTTAAGTAGACCATAACATCTATAAATCCCACATACCCTTTTCTACGCATGTTTGCAGACATTAGATTTATTTTCCCGAAGTTAGTAAAATTCTCTACTTAGAACTCATTCGTGTAATAATAGTTTATATAGTATAGGAATATTTTTAATCCATCCTTATATCAAGTTATGATGCTGTCTCCGAGTCCCAGGACATCGCCATGTCCGAAGCCGAAGACATCTGGCCATGTCCGAAGCCTAAGACGTCTGGCCATGTCCGAAGCCTAAGACGTCTGGCCATGTACGAAGCCGAAGTCATTTAGCCATGTCCGAAGATATTACGACTTGTCCGAAGACAACACGTTTTGTCCGATGACAAAATGCTTTGTCCGAAGACATCTCCGAAGTCAGCTCTTTCAGAGACTTCGGTCTACACTATTTCGACAAATCTAAGTTTGTCGGGTTAATTTTATTAAGACTTTATTATATGCATACCACCTAAAGGAATTTCTTAATACATGGTCTAACACGACCGAACCCATCAGCTGGTTCCTAAGTACGATGCAGCTGCACCCCATGGAGTTCAAAGAAGTGAACATGCTCTGTTTTACAGAGTAGCCACAACTTGATTCCAGGCAATTATTAACGTATTCATGCACGAAAGTAAACTTTTAAACCCCTATATCATGCTAATTCATCATACTTGACCTATTAATTTAGGAAAACCGAGAATCAAACAAGACTCGAGTTAAGAACGAAGTAGAGATTATACCTTCTCGAGCTTTAACCTTGATATCTCACACACTGATTTGGTAATGCTTAGCAACTAGAATTCTTTACTCAGACTTCTCCAACACTCTTATCACTATAAGAGACTGCCATGGTGGCTTGTATTTAAAGAGAAAAGCATGGACTAGACACTTGCTTTACACAATGTTGGGATTCATGGTGCAATAGAAATGAACAATGGTTACTTAAGGAGTTGTTTAACCACTCCACCAGCCACTTAGCTAGCCCTGCATGCCTAGGATTAGCAGCTTAAAAGTTTGCATAAAGGAGTTTAGGCTACTGTTCCTTGTACTTGGTGACCCTAATTTGGGACAAGAGAATAGATCTCAGACATAGACAAGGGGCTAGTCGGCGGGCCCATTGCCCCACGCCACATTTTATTTAACCAACACCTTGTACCATCAGTTAACTATTATGTTGGGTTCCGAATTGGATTTTAAATAACCCAAGTTTATTGGGCTAACTCAAAAGTCCATCAATTAATTTATTGGGCTAGACTCCAATTTATTTTGGATTATAAACATGTAAATACTTAATTATTATGGCAGCAAATTAATTAATTTAATTTACCCAATAACACTAAATTATACACCACCTTAATAATTATTAATAAGTTGGGCTTATCACATAATTTAAGTTACTCACAAAATGTTTAGTCTATCCAGACAAGCTTTCAAACCAATTCAATGATTTATTATTACTCTGGTATAATTAAATAATTAATTATATACCACCTCTCTTATTGTCATCTTTTACTTAGTAATGCATTCCTTCTTAATTATTCCTCACTATTCCATCATTGTGTCACACAGACCTTTCATAAACCTTATCATTTCTCCACATCTTATCAATATTAAAAGTTCAATTTTAATTCAATTGTGTTACTCACCTCATGCATGTAAGCATTTATAAAATAAATATCACACTTTATTTATAAATATTAATATTAAATCATAAAATTTACGGTTATTACATCCTCTCCCCCTTATAAAATTCCGTCCTCGAATTGATACAAGGTTACACAAAAGATGGGGATAGTCCTCTCATCCTATCTTCTAATTCCCATGTGGCCTCCTCGACATCGTGGTTTCGCCAAACAACCTTTACAGAAGATATAACTTTGTTTCTTAGCATTTGTTCTTTCTTATCTATTATCTGATAGGAATTTCTTCATATGCCAGATTCTTCTCTACTTGAATGGGCTCATAGGAAATCACTGCTTATAGTCAGACTTGTACGGTAGTACGAAAATGTGAAACACGTTGTGGATGTGTTCCAGTTCGGTGGCAAAGCAACTTTGTATGCCACTTCGCCCACTCGCTTCAATATCTCGAATGGCCCTATGAACCTCGGACTCAATTTTCCTTTCTTTCTCGAATCTGATCTTTCCCTTCCAAGGAGATACCTTCAAAAACAAAACTACCGACTTCAAAGTCTCGGTTCTGACGATGCAAGTCGGCATACTTCTTTTGGCGATCTTGAGCTGCTACCAATCTGCCCCTTATTGTTGTTACCACATCGGCCATTTGCTGGACTAATCTGGTCCCAAAATCGTCGTTCTCACTTCATCCCAACATAATGGTGTTCTGCACTTTCTCCCGTAAAGAGCTTCATATGGGTATACCGATACTCGCATGATAGCTATTATTGTAAGCAATTCTACCAATGGTAAATGGTCGTCCCAATTCCCTTGAAGTCCATCACGCAAGCTCTCAGCATGTCCTCCAACGTTTGTATGGTTCGTTCACTTTGCCCTCAGTTTGAGGGTGATAAGCAGTACTTAATCTCAATTGAGTTCCCATTCGTTCCTGCAAACTTTTCCAAAATTTTGACGTGAAACGCGGATCTCGATCGGAGACAATCGACACCGGCACTCCATGTCGCGATACATTTCCTTACATACAAATTTGCTAACTGGTTCAAATTGAATCGAATCTTGATGGGTAAAAATGAGCTGTCTTTGTTAGTCGGTCCACAATAACCCAAATGGCATCATAACCCTTCTGTGTAACCGGAAGTCCAACCACGAAGTCCATCGTAACGTGCTCCCATTTCCATTCTGAATTTCCAGCGGTTGAAGTAGTCCACTTGGTCTCTGGTGTTCTGCTTTGACTCTTTGACAAGTAAGACATCTGCTAACACACTCTGCCTCTCTTTTCAAATTAGGCCACCAAAAATGGTGTCGAAGATCCTGGTACATTTTTGTGCCTCCTGGATGTACAGAATATGTCGTATTGTGTTCTTCGTGTAGGATTTCCTCTCTCAGTTCGATTACAGCTGGTACCCATACTCGACCCTCAAATCAATATACCGTCCTTATCTACTTTGAACCTTTCTTCCTTATCTTCTACTATTCTCTTCTTTATCTTCTCACATTCTTCATCTTTCCTTGTGCTTCCTTTATTTTATCCAATAACGTCGGGTGAGCTCTCATCATGATAAATTTTCCTTCCGCTTCTTTTGGTTCCTCCACCTCTATTTCCAACTTTTCCATTTCTCTTATTAATTCCTCTTGAGTTGTCAATTTGAATAACTTTCCCTTCCTTTTCTACTCAAAGCGTCGGCTACAACGTTTGCTTTTCCCGGGTGATAAAGAATTTCACAGTCGTAATCCTTGATTAGTTCCAACCACCTTCTTTGTCGCATGTTCAACTCCTTCTGTGTGAAGATATATTTCAGACTCTTGTGATCTGTATATATCTCACATTTTTCTCCATACAAATGCCTCCAATCTTCAATGCAAATACCCGCTAACTCCAAGTCATGGGTAGGGTATCGTTTTTCGAAATCTTTCAACTGTCGTGAGGCATATGCAATGACCTTGCCATGTTGCATTAGCACACAACCAAGTCTCTATGCGATGCATCACTATACACCACAATCCTCCCTTATCGTCTGTAATGATAATACAGGCGCCTCACTCAACCTCCTCTTCAATTCTTGGAAACTCTCCTCGCATTTGTTCGTCCATACGAACTTCTCTGTCTTCCTCGTTAGATTGGTCAGCGGGGTTGCTATCTTAGAAAAATCTTGGATAAAATCTTCGATAGTA
>JAINUV010000033.1:0-64006 GCA_020205505.1 Panax japonicus
CTAAATATTGAGACGGACTATATCTGTCTCGAATCCGTCTCTAACAATAAGGATGGAATTGGAGACTAATATTTGGAGGGAAAATAAAAGTCAGAGACGGACATTTCGGTCTCTAATCCGTTTCAAACATAAATATTATTTCTTTTTTAATTATTAATCTGAGCCGACCACAGTTGGTCTCAAATTTGTTTCAAAAATGAGTTTATAATTTTCTAAAAAATACTTACTTTTTGAGACGGTTAAATCCGTCTCTAATTCCGTTTCTAAAATTTGAGACGATGCTTCTGGTTTCAGAATACCGGTCTCAGTTTTTTTACTTCCAAATAATGTCGAGACATAACAAAATTTCGGTTTCTAAGTCCGTCTCAAATTACTAGAATTAGAGACGGAATGTAGTCCGTTTCTCAAAAATATTGGTCCAGTTTGCCTAGTATTTCTAGTAGTGATATAAGTCAAAGTCTAATTTCTCAAGAGCTTAAGTGTTCAAAGTTGAACACAACTAGGTGAAATAAAAGAATGGGTAGAACCAGTTTCGAATAAGGTATAGACTTTGCAAGAGTTTATGATTAACTTACCCATGATAACTTCGTTTGGGTTCTTCGACAAACGCTCTCACTTAAACTACCGTCTTTGACTTGTCTAGGACATCCTTTGTTGTCACCATCCCAATTGGACTTGACTTCACTACACGACAAAATCGAGCTAGTGACCTTCTCTTCCACAATTGAAACACGTTTTAGGTTGCTGCGTACAGTTTGGACGGATGTGTCCCTCCTGTCTGCATTTGTAACATACGACCAGTGGTCGTACTTCTTCTTGGTAACTGGTGCTTGGTGCTACTGTCGACGTCTTTCCGTCATTGTTGAATCTTCTCTTCTTAAAGTTGTTCCCAACCTAGTTCACCTTTCCTATTATCTTGGACATGATTTCCACCGAAGTGGTACAATTTCTGGCATGATAATTTCCTCCACGATGGTTATCGTTGTTCCGATGGTCATTGCCACAGGTACGATTATTATCGTGTTGTTGTTCATTACCTTTTGGTTGAGCTAACTCATTATTGCCGATCCACTACTGAGCCATAGTCACAACATCTGAATATAAACAAAGTTTTTAAGAAATGAGGTATTGACGTATTTCAGGTTTCAAACCTCGGAGAAACATTCGCGTCATTCTCTCCTCATTATCTACCAAATGGGATGCAAACCGAGAAAACTCGGCAAACTTAGCCTCGTACTGCGACACAGTCATATTGGTTTGCTACAACTTGATGAATTCCACCTCCTTCATGTGATGAAAACTTTCGGGAAAGTATTTGTCATTAAACAATTCTTGGAACTTCTCCCAAGACATCTTGAGTGTGGAAGGATGGGTACGTTTTACAGATTCCCACCAGTAATCTGCCTCTTCACGGAACATAAAGGTGGCGAAGAGAACCTTTTGCTCCTCTAAGCATTCCAAGACATCAAATATCTTGGTGATCTTCTTATCCACGTCTCTGCCTTAAATGGTTCTGGTTTTCCCCAAAAATTCTGGTGGTCTCAGCTCCTTGAACTGCTTAGCGGTGACCAGCCGTGAGTTGCCAATGTTTCCACCTGCATTTTGAACAGGAGTCTCTCTCGTTTGGTTTTGCATGAATTCTAAAAACTCCTAAACGCAACCATCGTTCATCATTTGGTTGGTGTTGTTGTTTACATTAGGATTATTACCTTCTTGATGCACATTATCATGAGTATTGATTGGCGGTGACTCAACGGTCTTATGTGCTCCATTGCTTATCTCAAACATTCTCGGATGTCATTTTCAAACACTGCCACAAAACAAGGGTTAATTGACATACCACATATTATCCCTATATTATGACCAACCAGTTAAATAACAAATAAGCTTAGGTAGGTCATACTAGCGAAGGAATTTTCCGTCTCTCCCCTCCTAGTTCTAGTCTCACATCTCAGCCAAGGATCATATCCCTAAGCTTTGATACCAACTGTGACGCCCCCAAAATAGGTATACATGACCCATTCTGAGTCACCAAATACATGGTACAAAACTTAAATACAACTTAATTTATACAACTGTTAAGTGTCATGCAGAATACGACAAAATATAAGCTGTGAGTTTTAATACAAATATTGTCTCCTAGACAATATCCACACTCAAATTCAAATCTCATTATAATTATTATCACACTATTTCACAGAATAGTGATGAATACTAAAACAACCATCTGGACCGTCAATTCATTCCCTGACTAGTCCCAGCTATATTTTCATTTCCTAAAGAGAACAGTGAAAGAAAGAGTGAGCTCAACTAGCCCAACAAGAAATATTATGACTAAGATAATGCAGAATAAATTATCCTTAGCCTTCAACAGTATAACAACTGATAAAATATAATAGACAACAAGTTTTAGATCAACAACTGCAACGGAACAAGCAATCCATTAGAAGAGTCAAGTAAAGCATGATATCTACTATCTTCTATGATTTTAAAGTTTATCATCAATTTTATCTCTGAGACACAGCTTTAATAAATAATCCACATCCACGAATTATTTATGCACATGGGCCAAGGATATTCGTGTTTTCATCAATATTTATGATCACGCCATAAAATAATTCATCTTTGCACCCTTGGCCGAAGAGAACACATAGTCATGATCATACCAAAATTTGTCCATCAATGCACTACGGGCCAATGAGGACTTTTACCACATCATTTGTAACATTACAGTCATTATTATACTGAATAATCATTGGTCATAATCATACCAAGTCCATCTATGCACTACGGCCATAAATGACTTTCATCATAATATAAGCATGAGGATGTTGACAATGATATAAAAAATCAATCAAACGAGATCAATGATAAATATTAAAGACTTTAACAATTTAATTTATCCAGACTTCAAGAATATCTAAATTGTCAATATGATACTGCTTTGTGGAGTAAAATTCAAGAATAATAATGTATCAAAAATTATTTGGACAGAAAAAAAAATCAATTTTTGTCATAAATAGTACCCGGGGTGAATAATATCCGAGTGAATAGTACCACGTAAATAATATTTTGGGAATAGTAACCCCGTAAATAGTACTCCGGCATGAAAAAGTTAAAACTTATCAAGAATATTCAAAATAATATTTTCATGAAAAGATACAGGATGAAAACGCAACTTTCAAAGATATTCTACTAATTTCATGGAGTATAGAAGCCAAAACTTTAACAAAACGAGTGTAGAATTCAGAATCTGAAATGAAATAATATTACTTACATACTACAGCGTATGAAAGAAATATTATTTCTTACGAGTATTGAACAAAAATAATATCCTTTACAACTATTGAACGAAAATAATATTCCTTACGAATATTGAACGAAGATAATATTTCTTACGAATATTAAACGAAGATAATATTTCTTACGAATATTGAACGAGATAAAATTTCTTACGAATACGAAAAATAATATCGTAAGCGAATATGAAATAAATAATACTCCTTACCTCAAAAAAGAAGAGTATTACGACCGGTAGGGCGGGGATATTCTTGAAGAAAATTTTCACTGTTTTCTACACTCAAAGTTTCCTTAAACTCTAAAGAAATACGCTTAATATTATAGAAGAATAATTCTCTAATTCTGGTGTGATTTTCAATTCTAACTAAGCATCCTATTTATAGGAGAATAGAAATGATACTATTTGAAAAATCATGGATACAACAGTTTTCAAAATTCACGAATGCCTTACTAAATATCACGGACGACCGAATTTTTTCCAAGCAATCATCAAAGAAAAAATTATATATATATATATATATAAAAACATGTTGCTTTGAAAAAAATCATTCCCGTGACAAATTTTCAAGATTCCCTCCCCCCGCCCCCATTTTTTCTTCCAACGTGGACCCCACGTGTTCCCCTCCACCAACATATCACCATCACAGGTGGATCCCACCATATAATATATATACTACATAACTTTCTACCGATTATTTTGAAAATTGAGTAAATAGGGGTCCATATAATAATCAAAATTTACCACGAATACTTCATAAAAATCCCTTCAATATTTTAAACAACATTTATTTATTATTATTATAACTCGCAATATTAACAACCAGATCGTTTTCAGGAAAGAGTGGAATTTCGATAAGAATTTCTCCCTATTGGCTCGCAATTAGGTGACCAAACTCCTTTACCTCGACAGAACTTTCTAGACATTGTTAATTATGCAAATAATAATATGAATAACTTGTCATCTCAATTATTGATTTAATAATATAAAATATTGTGACAATAATTGAATCAAATAACGTGAGATACTATGCAGCAATTACTGTAGCAATAATTAAAATAAACTGAGTGACTTCTCATGTAAGCATCAATAATCAATACCGTGTGCTACTATGCAACCACGCGTATTACTGTACTTTAATCCCCGGGTATTTCAACAGTTAACAATAAAACTTCTGCCGTTATTTTTATAAAAAAATATTTCTATCGTTTTCTCATTCCGATAGTAATTCTGTTGTGGGGTCCACCAATGATTGTGTCATCGTACGAATATTCCCCGACAAAAAGAATATTTCCTGACCAATCGAATATTTTATAACAACTTGCTTACTTTGTAAAATTTATAAATATTACCCACAACTATAACATTATATCAAATCCACACCATAATATTCAAAAATATATTTCAAGAAAAATTAATCTTTATTTATAAAAGTTGGAGTCTTATAATATAGATTTGTATGATGAAATTGAGTCAAATGATCCAAGTGAAGAAAGTGTGTGTGGAATGGAAAAGAGAAGGGAGAGTAGATTAGAGAGAGAAAATGAGTATATACATGTATTAATTTTTTTAATGGTAAAATATAATAAATACTTTGAAAATTATAAAAATGCGGCTTTTTCGTCAACACTCAGACGATGCTTTTGGCCGAAAATAGATTTAGGGTCACTTTTGTTTACTTAAGTGTACTCAGAGGATATTGTTATAATGTTTTTTAGATTAGGATCACTTGTGTAAAAAGAGTCGCGGGTGTATTTAACCCAACTTAAAATTGATGTCATAATAGTTAACTTCAATAAATTAATAAAAAAAATTATTTCAACTTTTTTGTAAATAATACTATTTTTTTAGATAGTTATAATATTTACTATTGTTTTGAGATTAAATAAATGTACATAATCAAAAACTAATCAAAATGAGAAGAAAAAAAAATGGAAACGCGATTTTCCATCATTAAGCGTCACAATTTTATCAGTGTTAATCGTAGGGAAATCATACACATTAATTTCTTGTGATTTGCAATGAGCACCATGCATTCTTTGCATTCTCTAGTGAAAACTGCAATTTAACTATTTTTTGGGGTAACATATTGGATTTTACCCATGGAACCATAGTAACCCGGAAGAAATCAAGAAAAGAACATCTAAATCAAGATTTTACAACGACTGCAAATTTAAAGAGACGCAAAAATATCATTCAAACATTTATTCATCAAATTAACTCTGAATTAGCCATACTAATTCAGCATAATGTCTTCCCATCAAACAAAGGGATACACCAATACAGTGATAAGTCATGCTCCAGTTTTAACCACTTGTTAAAACTAATTTGCAATCACTTCTTCTTCTCCAAATGGTGATGACCTGAACTAGAAGAGGATTCTTCAGCCTCATTGTCACCAACAATATTGCCTGCAGACTTAGCATGCAGTCCTTGACCTATCTTTTCATTCTTTTTGATCTCTTCTTCAATATGCACATCATCCTCGATAGTTAGCAGCACAGCTTGCGCTCCATAAGGCCCCGGAACAGTGGCTTCTTTGATCTTCAAATGTTCCTCTACGTTTACATTTTCAGTTTCTTGAACCGTCTTCTTCTTCCTCTTCTTGATGAAGCAACAGAGAGCAACTAAAACGAATGCAAGGAAGAAAAAGGATCCCAATGACACAAATACTACAACTATGACAGTTGAATCGCTGTCGCTGTTTGGTGATGAAGGTGGTGGTGGTGGTGGTGGTAGTGGGGATGAGTGGGGGAAGTTGAGGCCATTGTTTTGGGAAGAGGCCATTTTGAGTGTTGTGAAAATAATGGAGAGTTTGGATTGGTTTTTGATGTGGAGAATACGGTGTTTTAGGGCTTATTTGTAGTGGGAGTTTGATTGTATGTTGTAGTACTAGTATGCTTTTAAGTTTCAAGAGACTTGACTCTCATTTTAAGATTTTGGAGCTTCCTGTCATTGATTGAATTAGAAAACACTTTTCCAAGACTTCGAACTCCTTAGTCCTTACATTTGAGTGTAACTCCAGCAAATCTCCTTATTATATGGTTATAGTTTACAAACCTCATGATTAGGAAAGGGAAGCTTACTGCTAATAAGTGAACCAAGCTGTGTTCGAGCGATCGTGTTTGTTTAATTGAACGAGTCAAGTTCAAACTATTGAGTTCGACTCAAGCTCGACTTGTATAGAATTTAATTGATTAAAATAAATAATTTCACAACACATGTATATGTAAAAATATAATTTAATAATTATTTAAATTTGTTTTAGCGCTCTACTAGTTTATAAACAAGTTAAAGTCTTAAAACTCGGTTCAAACTCCAACTCAACTTGGCTCACTTTAACCTTAATTGAATCAACAATGTTTATCCATTGGAATAAAACTTACGAGTATTACAGCTTCAAATTCATGAATTTATCTTTATTTATGTTTCATCCTATATAAATCTATCTTTTCCATATACAGAACATATGAAATGTTTTGTTAGAAAATTATGATTGTATGTATTGTCATCACAGAAAATTTAGTCGAGAAAAGATATCGAGAACAAATTATGGTACAAGACAGCTTGATCCTCACAAGGCCTCCACGAGGCAGGATGAAAAAAGGCTAAATTTGTTGATTAGTGTTTTAACATCTCGCTGAATTAACCAAACCTGTGCGAGGAAATGGAAAGTAGAAATGAAGAACAGTCTAATCCTGAATTTCGACATAAATCAAAGTCAGAATGAACAAAAAGCAAGCGGAAAATGTGGGAAAGTAGTAGAAATTTGCATACCAAAGTGTGTTCAAATATTGGGAGCTCAGATCAATTCTGTGAAAGCAGATATGAAAAAAGAATTTCGTTCCACACATCAGGAACTCCTGGCAAGCACCAATGACTACAATCAGGCACTGATGGATTGTCACTCCAAGTACCGACATGTGCATCACTTCGGAAAGCCCCCATGGGAGTAACATGCATCACTGTTACCGGAACTGGTATATTTTTCATTACATCAATTATTATGTCTGAAAAGGGGTTTCGATCTTTGCCAATAGTTTCATTCAAAGGGTGTTGTGTTACTTTGCAAGTTTGAATGCCTCCACCGCTGCTAATAATAATTATGAAAGTAAAATTCAGCTTAGCCTTGTAGGTAGCGGCAGGTATAAATTTAACTAACCAAAAATTTAAGATGCGTGAAAACATAATGAAATGGTTCATAGAAGTACTTGAAGAGACTTTCTCAAGGAAGTAACACCATTATGTGCTTAGCGAGAAGAGAAAAAGTTCCAATGAAATGGTTCACAAAGGCATTCAACAGTAGTCGTATAGTGAATCAAGTAGGACTTAACTAAAAATTGACTGCAGTTAGGTACTACTTAATGAAGAAGATATGGATTAGATTTGGCAACAAATATATCAACTACTTCAACGCACCTCCAATGACTGGGCTCAAAAGTCCGGAAGAATACACTTGTTCTACTCGTATTGACCATTTTTTCTACCCAAGAGGCCCAAGTGGTTAATGCTGTTTTGTAGGCCGCAGAGGTTGACATTCCAAGCTTCAACCTTCCAGCAACCTGGAAATAGCAGCGCCTGACAGGAAAAACCAATTAGAACCGTTAAGCAGGTAGATTTTTGAAAAGCATGATCTTAGATTGCACAAGCCACGATATAAGGATAATTACTGATTATCCTTATAATTATACTTATATTTTTTTATTATTTTATTTTACTAATTAATAAGTAGCATGTATGAGAATAATTAGGATAATCAGTAATTGGCCAATTTTTTTTTGTTGGCCGCTACTCCCTCTAGCGGCTGGGCCATGAGTCAAATTAAAGAATCCTCTATGTTGGCCGCTAGAAGGAGTAGCGACCAGTCAAAACGACGACATTTTGACTGGCCGCTACTCCCTCTAGCGGCCAGCAGAGAGGATTTTTTAATTTATTGCTGGCCGCTACTCCCTCTAGCAGCTGGACATTCATCTCAGCCATTAACTCTAATATTGGACGACTAGATTAGCGTTAGTTCAAATAGTGTTAATAGCTAACGCTTTCCACAGATCATTCCCCTTTATGTATTCTCAAGATTTACACGAGAGCACCTTATGTATGGCAATAAAGTATTCAGTTTTGACTCTTAAAAGACCCTTGTTATATTTGGCATTATTGTGGAAAACGTTATACTAGTATTACTGTCTTATACTTAACTGTCGGACAATATTAGTAGTCATTATTCTATCAGTTTTATAATAAGAGAGTCCTGTCTCTCTTAAAAGAATATTTGTTATAAACTTTAGCAAAAATATATAAAAATATTCTAATTGCTGCATAAATTTAAATAGAATAAATAAGAGAAAAAGAGAGAAAATCCTTCAGAGGAAATTCTTATTATTTTCTTCAGAATTCATTCCCTTTTATAGGCAATGAGAGGAGGAGGAGAAGCAGAAAGAAGGAGAAGGGAGAGTCACGGATGATGGAAGAGAAGGGAAGGCACGGGACATTCCCTCCTGAGGAGGTTATCCCATGCTGGAGTATTACAACACTTCCCCTGATTACCTACGATAAAAGATTATGTCTCATTAAAAACATTGTTAAGAAAATTCAGTGGGAAAAACATAACGAAGGGAAAAAGAGTACATATTTTTTACATAAATATCTCTTAATTGACTGCCTCGTTAAAACCTTGTCAGGAAAAACTCGTTGGGATAAAAACCGTGACTAAGGAAATAGAGTACAGTCTTCCCCTCAAAAGGATTTCATTACTCCTTGATAAAATGTTGTCATAAGTCTTTCAGTCGACACATTCTGATCCTTTTTCGAAGTTTTGCAAACGTTGCATATGGTATCGACTTTGTGAATAAGTCGGCTAGATTATCAAATGATAGAATTTGATGCACATCTATATCACCCTTAATGTACCCTCCTCTAAGTTGAGCAATGCATGCAGCGTTATCCTTATACAGAATTGTAGGAATGTCTTTGATTGATGGTAATCCACATGATTTTTGAATATACTGAATAATTGATCTTAACCAAACACATTCTCTGCTTGCTTCATGTATAGCGAGAATCTCTGAGTGATTTGAAGATGTAGCTGTCATTGTTTACTTTGTGGATTTCTAGGATATAGCCGTGTCACAATATGTAAATACATAACCTGTTTGTGATCTTCCATTGTGTGGATCTGATAAATATCCTGCATCGGCATATCCAACCAATCGCGAAGTTGAATCTCTTGGATAGAATAACCCAAGATCTATACTTCCACGGAGGTATCTAAAAATGTGTTTGATCCCATCCCAATGTCTCTTAGTAGGAGAAGAACTGTAACTTGCTAACAAGTTGACAGCAAAATTAATATCAGGTCGTGTACAGTTTGCAAGATACATAAGAGCACCTATTGCACTTAGGTATGGAACTTCAGGTCCAAGAACTTCTTCCATTGCACTTAGGTATGGAACTTCAGGTCCAAGAATTTCTTCCCCGCTTACTAGAGGCCGAAATATATCTTTATCAACTTCTAAAGATCGAACAACCATTGGGGTAGTCAAATGATGAGCTTTATCCATATGAAAACGACTGAGAATCTTTTCAACATATGTGTATTGATTAACAAAAATTCCAGATGCTAAATGCTCCACTTGTATTCCCAAACAGAATTTTATCTTTTCAAGATCTTTCATTTCAAATTCATCTTTTAAATAAATAGCAGTTCTTGTGAGTTCTTTAGGAGTACCTACAAAATTTAAATCATCCACATATACAGCAATGATGGAAAATTCACTTTGTGATTTCTTAATAAAAACACATTGACATACATGATCATTTATATATCCATCTTTTATTAAATAATCACTAAGTCGATTATACCACATACGACCATACTGTTTCAACCCATACAATGAGCGTTGTAACTTGATTGAATATATGTGACTGGGCCTTTGTGATTAAGCCATTTTTAATCCTTCAGGGATTCTCATGTAAATCTCACTTCAAGTGAGCCATATAGGTATGCTGTTACAACATCCATCAGACGTGTTTCCAAACCTTCCATGGTTGCCATACCTATTAGAAAGCGAAAAGTGACTCCATCCATTACGTATTGGAGAGTCTTTATCCTGATAATTAATACTAGGTTTTTGTGAAAACCCTTGAGCTACAAGTCGGACTTTATATCTCACAATTTCATTTTTCTCATTTCGTTTTCGTACAAATACCCATTTGTTTCCAACTAGGATTATACCCAGTGTTGATTGGACTACTGGTCCAAATACTTCTCTTTTCAATAGAGATTTTGTTTCCAACCGGGATTACACCCAGCGGTGTTTGGACTGCTGGTCCAAATACTTCTCTTTTCAATAGAGATTGTAGCTCAATTTGAATAACATCTTTCTATTTTGGCCAATCTTTTCTTTTTCGACATTCTTCCACGTTTTGTGGTTCAGGATCCGTGTCAGGAATCAAAGTAATATCTTATGCTATAAAGAAAGAAAATATATCATCAATCATGACTTTGCTTTGATCTCATATTTTCTCTTCATGTACATAATTTATTGAGATCTCTTGGTGTTAATCTCTTATCCCTTCGCTGAGATTTTGAACCTCTTCTGGGGCTATTCCCACTCTTGGAATATGTGCTACTTCTGGAGCGGTTTGTACCTCTTCTAGGGCTTCCTTATTTGCTTTTGATTTTTGTGGTACAGTCTCTTTTGCACCAACTGGTCTTCCACGCTTCTGGTGTGGTTTAGATTCTTCTATTTCCTTATTTGTCAATTCTTCAGGAATTGATTTTTCAATAGGTATTTCTATCTCTGCTGGAGTATTCACTGCAGGTGTATATGACTTTATCATTTTCCTAGCATCATTAAATGCATCTAGCATTTGATTTGCAATATTTTATAAACAAATAATTCATTGAACTTCAATTTTACATTGTCATGTGCGAGGATCAAGTGAATTTAATTCTGATGCATTCCATGATATGTTAGAGGGGATTTTATGTAAAACTTTCCCTTCTTCTAATGGTGGAAATACAAATTCATCAAAATGACAATCTACATAACATGCAGTAAAAACATCTCCAGTTAAAGGCTCAAGATATCTGATAATAGAAGGAGAATCAAAACCAACATAAATACCTATTTTTCGTTGGGCTCCCATATTAGTTCTTTGTGGAGGTGAAATTGGAACATATACTGCACTTCCAAAAATTCAAAAGTGTGATGTGTTGGGTGTCTGTCCAAGAACTAACTGTAGAGGAGAAAATTTATGAAGAGCCATTGGTCTTACTCGAATGTTGGCTGCAGCATGAAGAATTGCATGACCCCAAACTGAGGTTGGTAAGTTAGCCCTTAACATTAATGATCGTGCAATTAGTTGAAGTCTTTTTTATCAAAGATTCAGCTAAACCATTTTGTGTATGAATATGAGGAAAAAAATGCTCAATGGAGATTCCAATAGTCATACAAAAAAATCATTAAAAGTCATTGATGAAAATTTAGATGCGTTATCAAGTCGAATTGACTTGATTGGATGATCCGAGAACTGAGATCGTAACTTGATTATTTGAGCAAGAAGTTTTGAGAAGGCAAAATTTCAAGAAGAGAGAAGACAAACATGAGACCATCTAGTTGAAGTATCTATTAAAACCATGAAATATCGAAATAGGCCAGATAATGGTTGAATAGGTCCACAAATGTCTCCTTGAATTCTCTCTAGGAATTTTGGGCCTTCTTTATAAACTTTTACTGGTGATGGTCGAACAATTAATTTTCCTCGAGAACACGCAGCACAAGGAAATTCACTACTAGGAAAAACCTTCTTATTTTTGAGAGGATGACCAATAGAATTTTCAATAATACGATGCATCATAGAAGTACCTGGATGACCGAGTCTTTTATACAAAAGCATAAAGGATTTAGGATCTAGGATTTTTGGAATCATAACAGTATGAGACTTAATTGCTCTAATTTTCATAGTATTTAATCCAAAAAAAATTGAATGAAGTTTTTCTAGGATATTCTATTTTTTCAGAATTAGTAGAAGTGATGAGAAGATATTCATTAAAGATGGTCTGACACATGTAAAAACATAAATAAGAAAAGTTACATTTCATATATAATTTTATTCATGATAAACATATAACACGTATAGCATGAAAACTAATAATATTATACATGCAAGATGTTTAATTAAAACAATAATTAAACGATATCCCAAAAGATACTTTCAGAAGGTCCAGTAATATCAACAACCTTTTCCTCATTGTTGGTCATTGGTGGAACATCAACAATATCCAATTGATGATTAACAAAGTTTGTTTCTACCTCCATCACTTTGTTCTTTTGAGACTCCTGGAATAAATTAAACAGATGCCTCAGCGTACGACAAGTACGCGACCAATGCCCATTCATCCCACACCTAAAACAAACATTTGGTTTCTTCTTTATCGGTGCTGCATTTTCTTTATTTTTACCCGACTCAGACACTTGCCACTTCTGGTGGCCTGAATTGTCGCGGTTCTGGAATTTGTTGTTATGATGGCTTCGCTTATTCTTTCGTCCCCAAGGCTTCTTATTATATGACCATCTATTGTCACGTTTATTCTGCTGGAATGACATGTTTTTAATATCCGGCAATGGGGTAGCACCCGTTGGCCGTACATGATGGTTTTTCAACAAAAATTCATTATTCTTTTCTACAACAAGGAGGATAGACAATAAGTCACTAAATTTTGTGAACTTACTCTGTCTATATTGTTGCGACAGAATCATGTTGGTGGGATGAAAAGTTGAGAGCATTTTTTTTCTAACATTTGGGTTTTAGAAATTGGATCTCCACATAAAGCTAAAGTAGAGGTTATTTTATAAACATTGAAACTATATTCCGTAATTATCTTTTCTAACTCATTTGCACTAAGGTACAAATTCTGCATCAAGTGTCCAAACCAAATAGTTGTCCCCAGAGATTTTCAAAATAGAAAAATCTATTTTTGCCAAGTTTGCCATTTATTCTGGGTTAGAACACAATTTTATTATTTATTAAAACAATAAATAATTGCATGTATAAAATAGGAAAAATAAACTATACCACAACCTCAAGTGGTGATAAAATGTGAATATAAATAATATAAATATTCTTATATATATGTTATTAGCATATTATTTTAGTAAAAAGAATATGCAATCGTTAATGTATATATACAATTATAAATATATATATATATATATGGAAAAAATGTATGTACACAGCTGTGTATTACACAGTAGGCTATGACGACGATTTTTTGGGCTATAACGACGGTTTCACCCGTCGTCATAGCTATTCTGGGATATAGCGACAGTTTACCGTCGCTATAGCCCAAAAAATCTGTCGCCATAAGCCTACTGTGTAATACACAGATGTGTAAGAACAAAGTGATGGAGGTAGAAACAAACTTTGTTAATCATCAATTGGATATTGTTGATGTTCCACCAATGACCAACAATGAGGAAAAGGTTGTTGATATTACTGGACCTTCTGAAAGTATCTTTTGGGATATCGTTTAATTATTGTTTTAATTAAACATCTTGCATGTATAATATTATTAGTTTTCATGCTATACGTGTTATATGTTTATCATGAATAAAATTATATATGAAATGTAACTTTTCTTATTTATGTTTTTACATGTGTCAGACCATCTTTAATGAATATCTTCTCATCACTTCTACTAATTCTGAAAAAATAGAATATCCTAGAAAAACTTCATTCAATTTTTTTTGGATTAAATACTATGAAAATTAGAGCAATTAAGTCTCATACTGTTATGATTCCAAAAATCCTAGATCCTAAATCCTTTATGCTTTTGTATAAAAGACTCGGTCATCCAGGTACTTCTATGATGCATCGTATTATTGAAAATTCTATTGGTCATCCTCTCAAAAATAAGAAGGTTTTTCCTAGTAGTGAATTTCCTTGTGCTGCGTGTTCTCGAGGAAAATTAATTGTTCGACCATCACCAGTAAAAGTTTATAAAGAAGGCCCAAAATTCCTAGAGAGAATTCAAGGAGACATTTGTGGACCTATTCAACCATTATCTGGCCTATTTCGATATTTCATGGTTTTAATAGATACTTCAACTAGATGGTCTCATGTTTGTCTTCTCTCTTCTTGAAATTTTGCCTTCTCAAAACTTCTTGCTCAAATAATCAAGTTACGATCTCAGTTCTCGGATCATCCAATCAAGTCAATTCGACTTGATAACGCATCTAAATTTTCATCAATGACTTTTAATGATTTTTTTGTATGACTATTGGAATCTCCATTGAGCATTTTTTTCCTCATATTCATACACAAAATGGTTTAGCTGAATCTTTGATAAAAAAGACTTCAACTAATTGCACGATCATTAATGTTAAGGGCTAACTTACCAACCTCAGTTTGGGGTCATGCAATTCTTCATGCTGCAGCCAACATTCGAGTAAGACCAATGGCTCTTCATAAATTTTCTCCTCTACAGTTAGTTCTTGGACAGACACCCAACACATCACACTTTTGAATTTTTGGAAGTGCAGTATATGTTCCAATTTCACCTCCACAAAGAACTAATATGGGAGCCCAACGAAAAATAGGTATTTATGTTGGTTTTGATTCTCCTTCTATTATCAGATATCTTGAGCCTTTAACTGGAGATGTTTTTACTGCATGTTATGTAGATTGTCATTTTGATGAATTTGTATTTCCACCATTAGAAGAAGGGAAAGTTTTACATAAAATCCCCTCTAACATATCATGGAATGCATCAGAATTAAATTCACTTGATCCTCGCACATGACAATGTAAAATTGAAGTTCAATGAATTATTTGTTTATAAAATATTGCAAATCAAATGCTAGATGCATTTAATGATGCTAGGAAAATGATAAAGTCATATACACCTGCAGTGAATACTCCAGCAGAGATAGAAATACCTATTGAAAAATCAATTCCTGAAGAATTGACAAATAAGGAAATAGAAGAATCTAAACCACACCAGAAGCGTGGAAGACCAGTTGGTGCAAAAGAGACTGTACCACAAAAATCAAAAGCAAATAAGGAAGCCCTAGAAGAGGTACAAACCGCTCCAGAAGTAGCACATATTCCAAGAGTGGGAATAGCCCCAGAAGAGGTTCAAAATCTCAGCGAAGGGATAAGAGATTAACACCAAGAGATCTCAATAAATTATGTACATGAAGAGAAAATATGAGATCAAAGCAAAGTCATGATTGATGATATATTTTCTTTCTTTATAGCATAAGATATTACTTTGATTCCTGACACGGATCCTGAACCACAAAACGTGGAAGAATGTCGAAAAAGAAAAGATTGGCCAAAATAGAAAGATGTTATTCAAATTGAGCTACAATCTCTATTGAAAAGAGAAGTATTTGGACCAGCAGTCCAAACACCGCTGGGTGTAATCCCGGTTGGAAACAAAATCTCTATTGAAAAGAGAAGTATTTGGACCAGTAGTCCAATCAACACTGGGTATAATCCTAGTTGGAAACAAATGGGTATTTGTACGAAAACGAAATGAGAAAAATGAAATTGTGAGATATAAAGTCCGACTTGTAGCTCAAGGGTTTTCACAAAAACCTAGTATTAATTATCAGGATAAAGACTCTCCAATACGTAATGGATGGAGTCACTTTTCGCTTTCTAATAGGTATGGCAACCATGGAAGGTTTGGAAACACGTCTGATGGATGTTGTAACAGCATACCTATATGGCTCACTTGAAGTGAGATTTACATGAGAATCCCTGAAGGATTAAAAATGGCTTAATCACAAAGGCCCAGTCACATATATTCAATCAAGTTACAACGCTCATTGTATGGGTTGAAACAGTATGGTCGTATGTGGTATAATCGACTTAGTGATTATTTAATAAAAGATGGATATATAAATGATCATGTATGTCAATGTGTTTTTATTAAGAAATCACAAAGTGAATTTTCCATCATTGCTGTATATGTGGATGATTTAAATTTTGTAGGTACTCCTAAAGAACTCACAAGAACTGCTATTTATTTAAAAGATGAATTTGAAATGAAAGATCTTGAAAAGATAAAATTCTGTTTGGGAATACAAGTGGAGCATTTAGCATCTGGAATTTTTGTTAATCAATACACATATGTTGAAAAGATTCTCAGTCGTTTTCATATGGATAAAGCTCATCATTTGACTACCCCAATGGTTGTTCGATCTTTAGAAGTTGATAAAGATATATTTCGGCCTCTAGTAAGCGGGGAAGAAATTCTTGGACCTGAAGTTCCATACCTAAGTGCAATGGATCTTCACCCGCCATGCGGTAATCCACGTCAACAGATCATTTCCACAATTTAATAAAGAATGAATACAAAAGGTCATTCACCATGCATGCGGTAGACCTCACAGACAGGTTATTACAACAGAATAATAAATAACAGAACCAGGTCAGGCGAAATTCGCACCGACGGGATGTTCCAATAGAATAATAAATAACGGAACCAAGTCAGACGAAATTCACACCGACAGGATGTTCCAATAGAATAATAAATAATAAAATAACAGAAGAATTTCACCATGTATAGGGTAGTCCGCATATACAGGTTATTCCAATAATTTAATAAGAAATGAATACAAATGATTATTCATCAGGTATACGATATTTCACATATACAGGTTATTCCCATAATTTAATAAGCGGTAAAAAGGTTCCCACCAAGTCTTATAAGATCAACAAGGATAGATGGTACCACTGTAAATAACAAAATTTAAAAATGGACAATAAAACATAAATATAACTTAACAATTTATGAAAATCTTAAATGATTGATTTAAGGTTAAATAATAGACCTAGATAGAAAATAAGTGTATGCGTTTGATGTTATTAAGATTGAATTTTGAGGATTTCAAAATTCGATGAAGGATATAGGTGAATTATTCAGGATTAAGGATTTATGTGACTATGTTCTGTGAATATGGTTATGTATGTGTACTGAATATGGTTAAGGGTCATGGGTTGATCAGATAAATTACATCTGTGACAAACCCTAATTATATATTAAGAACTTTAACGTTCAGTTAGAAAACCCTAACGTCTAAATAAGAAACCCTATAAATCGGTTCTGGAAACCCTAGTTTCAGTTCTGGGAGTCCGAAATCTTAAATCGGATATTGAAAACCCTAGATTGGGAATGCAATGTTATGTACAAGGTTAAACGTCATTAATATTAAATTAATTAGGGAAAAACCTAATGAATTATCTAAAATCTTAATTGATTATTTGAAAACCCTAATACCAGATCTGAAAACCCTAATTTCAGAGTCTGATAAAATGAAACCCTAATCTGGGAATATAACGGAGAATTTTAATGCTTTAGTGCTATTAATTATAAGTCTAATTAGGGAAAAGGTTAATTAATTAGAAAACCCTAATTTTCAATTTTTGGAACCCTAATTGTTCCGTTAGAAACACTAATGCTCAATTGTGGATTTAATTGCTAAAATTAGCAATGCTAATTAGGAAACCCTAATCCTAATTATTTCAATTTATGAGTAATTAGAAACTCTAATCTAATTACGAGATTTAATTTCTAAAATTAGAAAATTTATTTTCTATTAGAAACCCTAATTAGTGGGTTATAAACTCTAATCTGTGATTTTGACCCTAATTGCGTAATTAGCAATGTTAATTAGGAAATATAAATCCTAATTGACAAGTTATTAGAAACCCTAATTTAATTAGGAAATTTAATTTCTAAAATTGAACTATTATTTTTCTATTTAAAATCCTAAAATGTGGTTTTGAAACCTAATGTACAATTGTGGCCCTAAGTGCTAGATTAGCAATTTTAATTAGGATGAATTAGTCCTAATTAGCAAGATTGATTCATGATTAGGATATTATGATATAATTAGGAGGCCCTAATTATAATTTAGAAATCCAAATTTTCTATTTCAAAATTTAATTAGAAAATTTTTGAAAATCCAAGTTGCTAAATATTTGAGGGATAAAATATAAATCCTAAAGGGTTAAACCCTAAACCCTAAAATGTCCAAACCCTAAACCCTAAGGGTTGCAACAATTGAGAAATCTAGAAATTTAAGGAAAGGACAAAAATGCCCCTTTTGTGTATTATTTTAGGTTGCTTGAAAATCTTGCCAAAATATGGGTTTGGTGACCAACCCTAGATCTAACCTAGCCTAGCCATGTGCTAAAAAGCTCCAGCAAATTAACTCTTCTCAGCCACATACATTGCACATGTATTATTTATAGAATTAGAGAGAGAAAATATTACATTATTGCTCATTTGCTCACCAATACTCATCCTTGACCCCCTCTCTCTAAAAGCTTCGAAATGTAGTGCTAGATCAGTCACAATATCAAGCCCCACGTTTACTAAGAACAGATCATAAAGATCAGATCCAAGAATCAAAGCCTAAAGAGGTATAAACCCTAAATTTTGAAATCTTCTGATTTGGTGTTAAAAGTTGTTGTTGAATAGTTAATGTTGTGTATTTAGGTGTTATTTAGTGATCTGGGTTGTTAAAACCCAGATCCATAACATTAAAGAGCTCGAATTTGACATTTTTAGAAATCTGGAAATTTGGAGAAATGTGAGTCTGACAGTCTTATGTCAGACCTCGTAGATCTTTGTGTGTTAGATGTTTAGTGTATTTGATGTTATAGATCTATTCTATGCCATGAGATCTTTCATTTCCAACTTGAATCAAGTCCAGATCTTGTCTAGATCTTAAGTTATATGCAGTCAAACGTCGTTGACCGACGTTGACTGGCCAAGAATCTGGGTAAACCCAGAAACCCAGATTTTTGACAACGTTTTTGCAGGCATTGATCTTGCTTTTGTTTTATGTTTTTTGTTGTGTTGTTTGTCGGGTGTTATAGACTGGTATCTGATTTATATATCCTAGTCCTTAGAACAACCAGATCTGTAACAGGAACGTAGAAATATATGGTCAAACGGAGTTGACCACACTGCCTGATGAAGGTTTTCTGGAAAACCCAGATCTTCATCAGCCGAGTTTTTGTCAGAAATTGACCGGCTTTGATCTCTCAGTTGTGTTGTTTTTAGGTTGATATAAGGTAATATAATTGTACCCTGTCATGTGTACTACCTTTTAGAACTTTTAGATCATACAAACATGCTCTAGAATCAAAGGTGGTATCCTGTAACTGTTCTTCATTTCTGGAAAAACCAGAATTGAAGAACAGCTCTGACAATGATTTCGGGAGCCCAGATCTTACTGCTATGTTGTTGTTTGGTCATGAAATGAGTTTGTAGTTGTAGTACTACATGAGTACTACAATAGTAACCTCATAAGTTACCCAAAACGTATCAAGAACACGGCTTTAATGCTGGTCAAACTAGGTAGCATAAGCTCTGACAGATTTTCTGGGTATTGGCCAAGAAGACTCAAGAACACCATTAGCGACGGATTCGTCGCCAGAAACCCATATAGCGACACTTAATTTTGGAAATTAATTTAAAATTAGAAAAAAATGGTTTTTAATTATTAAAAATACAAAATAAATTCCAAAAAATTATTTTAAAGTCTGAAAAATAGTTTTTAACTATTTTGAGTATATTTTGAAAATATTTAATATTTTTGGAATATAAATGGTATTTATTTATTTAATTATAATATTAAATAAATTATTTAAAAATAATTTTAATTCATGAAAAATCATGAAAAATTATTTTATGGTATAAGAAAATATTTTAAGTTATTTTTGATGACTTTTAATATTTTGTGAGGAAATTCATTAATTAATCAATATTAATGGTAATTAGTTTATTTAATAGATATATTAAATAAATTAAGGAAAAATGGAATTTATGATTTAAAAATCATATAAAAATGATTTAAGTGTTATAAAAATATTTTAAGTTATAAAATATAGCTTTTGATATTTTGGCATGAATATATTAATATTTTAATATTAATAGAAATTATCGGATAATGGATTTAATGGTTTAAAAATCATATAATTATGATTTTAAAGTATTAAAAATAATTTGATATATTATAATTATATTATAATATTATGTAATGATTTTCATTAATATTTTATATTAAATAAATATTAATGATTAAGGAATTATGTGGTATTTAATTTATTTAAATACAGTTTTAAGGATTAAAAAATGGTAATAATGGTAATAATTATCCGAAAATTATTACGAGCCTAGGAAAAATATTTTGTCTGCTTAGAAAATTATCTGTGTTAATGGTTAAGTGTTTAGTTAGAGTTTAATTGAACTTAAACTCGATAAAAGTCCGACTAGACCGTCGGGATATTAAAATTGTGTCGGTTGCAAGTCAAACTGAAATAGTTTGACCTAATACCAAGTCTTATGTGTTGTATAGACTGATAGGCTTATGTGGTAATGTGTTTAGGTTATTCTGTGGATATAAATATAACAGTATTATACTGTGATGATATTATTCTAATATTGGAGATCTATATTACTAATATTAGGTCTTCGGGTAAAGAGTTAAAAATTGCGTTGTGGTAATCAACGGTTCAGGCAAGTTTTCTTTTACTTAACTCTAATAAGAGTAGTTTCTTCAAACTTATGATTAATCATTGCTGATTGCCATAAAAATTGTACTTTGTACATCTTGCATGTATAAGTCAGGTATGAAAGGCTGATCACCTTCATTACCAGTTGGTTCAGAAATGTTTGTTCATGTATAATACTTGTTCAGTCAAAAATTTGTTCGTACTAGTTCTCAATTATATTGATGAATTATAGCAAGCTCATTACTCATACTCTTCAATCATGATATATCGTTATATTATTGTATATAAACTTGCTGGGCAACTTTCATGCTCACCCTTGCTATATCATGATAAAATATTGCAGATAAGGCGAATGCGTTCGGATACAGGAAAAAGACAATGCCAAGTTTAGCTTGGGAAATAAAGTGCAGTTAGTTTGTAATAGCGTATTTGATAAATATTGTTGTGTAATAGATATTTTATGAAATATGTATTAAGTTAAGGTTACTCGACCTTGGGGTAATGTGTGTAATGTAATGTATAAATAATTTATGTTTATATCTTCCGCAAACAGTTATAGAAATAGTGAACCGAATCTGAGGTGATTTAGGACCTGGATTCGGGGCTGCTACATAGGATAGTCCGCATATACAGGTTATTCCAATATTTTAATAAGAAATGAATACAAAGGATTATTCATCAGGTATACGATATTTCACATATACAGGTTATTCCCATAATTTAATAAGCGGTAAAAAGGTTCCCACCAAGTCTTATAAGATCAACAAGGATAGATGGTACCACTGTAAATAACAGAATTTAAAAATGGACAATAAAACATAAATATAACTTGACAATTAATATAATAGGCGGCAAAGCCAGGCCAATTGTAAGAATAACAATATACTATTAGTAGTATAGCCAAACCGGTAGTATAATAATAAATTGTAAGAATTTAAAGGCAATTATAAGAATAAAATTATATTATTGGTGACATAGCCAACCCTGTAATATAATAATAAATTGCAAGAATTTAATTTTACCGTCTCAGTTGGTTAGCGCCTCGTGCTGTTAACGTGTTTAAAAACTTTAGCAAAAGTGTATAAAGTTACTCTTATAATTGCTGCATAAATTTAGAGAGAATAAGTAAGAGAAAAAGAGAGAGAAACCTTCAGAGGAAATTCTTATTATTTTTTACAGAATTCATTCCCTTTTATAGGTAATGAGAGGAGGAGGAGAAGCAGAAAGAAGGAGAAGGG
This sequence comes from Panax japonicus, assembly GCA_020205505.1. Classification (NCBI taxonomy): domain Eukaryota; kingdom Viridiplantae; phylum Streptophyta; class Magnoliopsida; order Apiales; family Araliaceae; genus Panax; species Panax japonicus. The sequence continues at coordinate 22,075 of JAINUV010000033.1, forward strand.
AGAGTCACGGATGATGGAAGAGAAGGGAAGGCACCGGACATTCCCTCCTGAGGAGGTAATCCCATGTTGGAGTATTACAACAACATTGTTATATTTCGCATTATTGTAGAGTACTTAATGTCTTGTTCTTAACACTTGACAGTCAGTCGGTCAGACAATATTAGTCATTTCTATCAGTTTATAATAAGAGAGTCCAATCTCTCTTGCTGAAGTTCCCAAAAATGAAAAGTGTTATTTCCAAAATAATTCAACAAAAGTAAGTAGACAATTAAAAAAAAATTACTCCCTCGGTTTTAAATTATACAATCATTATTAACTTTTAAAAATTAATATGAGATATTTTTAAACTCAAAATTGAGATGACTCATTAAAAATTATGAAATAATGAAATTAATACTTTTTAGATAGTTTACAATATTTATTATTGTATTGATTAAAATTAAAAGAATTTAAGTAAATTTTGAGTTTAAAATTTTTTAAAATTAATTTTAAAAAATTGACAATTATCAAATAATATGAAACAGAGAGATTACATAACAAGAATTTATCCTAAAAGCTATAATCAGTTTTAAAAATTATGCTAAGACTTCATTGATGTAAGTTGTCCACTTAGTAACACCAAGGACTTGGTAACACAAGGAATTAGTACTAATGATCCGATTATCATGAAGTTAATTTTATGAAGACTCGTGGAGGTGACTCATTTTAGGAATTGATTGAGAGATTGGACTGGTGGCTAAAAGGCCAGGACTATCTGGGCATTACTCTAATGACAAAGGGTAAATTTGGAATTTTTCCGAGGTCATGTGCCTAGCACATGACCACTCTCCACAAAACCCTATAAATACCCCTTCCACTCCATTGGGAAGGGGACCTCACTTTGGACTCTTGGACCTTTTGTAAGACTAAGAGACTTGGAGATTCTCTCTCAACCTGAAGACCTCAAGAAGGCTCTCTAAATCCTTGTTACCCTAATAAGGTTATCGAATTCTAGGAGTTCTACCACGTGTCGTTGGAGTAATCGCTCACCTGTTCTTCTCCCCTCTTCAATCAATCAATCAATTCCGTACTCTTCGTGGATTTCTTTTGTGACACCCCCAAAACCAGATACTTCATTCCCACGGGATTTGGTGTTCACTTAATCAAACATTCATATCTAACTACTCAATCACAATCAAATTGAATAATAAAAACCTTCCCCATTAAAGGGTTAAATAATATAAATCTCCTAGGTTGTCTAACCTTTAAATACAATCATTTAAATGTGGAAAATAAATAAACTTCATTACAACCATTCAATTAAAACTGATAATAAAATATCATCATATTACAAGTCTTCAATACCTTTTCATCTTTCCTTTTCCCTTACTGGTGCTAGGTACATCAACCTTCTCATCTTTAACTGTAATACTTATATAAGCAAGAGTGAGCAAACAAAGCTCACTTGAAACAACAATGAATGAAAAATCTTTACAACAACTGTTAGATAAGAGGCTCGATAGAGTTAAACAATATGATTTATCAACATTCTGAAGTATATAACTGAGGGTCCTAAGACCACGAACTATGTCCATAGTTATAAGTAATTTTTTAACTTAAACTTTAACAGTCATAAGACTATAGGGACTCCTCATACTTAGGGGGATCAACCCTTTGTACAATGTATTGTGCACAAACATTTCAACGCTAAGCGTAAGTTACCCCCAATAATAGGGTTGTTCATCTCAGTATTTAGAGTACAAGTCCGCACCAAAGTAAGTTTGGTTTGGATACATTTCAAGGTAATTTGGAAATTCAACGAATATCAACTAAGGATTAGTTGAATAAAAATAATAACATCATACTATAGAATAATCATAATTGAATCGACATGGTAAATTAAAATCATGCTTTAGGAATAATCTAATAGCATATAACTTGAATAACTATAACACACCTTGCTTGAACAATGTTTAGCCAAGGTTATTTAGAGTTGAATACTAAGCATGCATATCAATTTGAACGATAAAACTATTCAACATTAGTATATATAAATTTGCATGCTAAATAACAAGTTAAATACAAGAATAACTTGCTCAATATAAAAATTAAATTTGATACAATAATTGACTCAACAAGATAATATATTAGAGAACTTGCCTTGCTCGTAGGCTAAACTGAACAATTCGAATCACAATATCCTATATACATATGTCATCATGACATAGTTAATCACTACCACTTTACAAACATAACTAAGTACATTCATCATATAGGGTTTGATTTTCAATCACATAATCAAGTTACAAACAAGTTAATTGTTAATAACATGCTCATTCATGGTATATAAATAATAAAATCATAATTTAACAGTCCTACTATTCACATAACAATTCCTTCAGATTTTGAGTACAAAAAAACTCGCGCTGCGGCGCCACAGTTTATACTGTGGGTTGGCTTTGCGGCGCGGTGATGGCGTTGCGGCGCAAAAATTAGCCTACAAGGCCATGCTTCGGCGCAAAAGTTGTACTGTGAAGCCGCGCTGCGGCGCCGAATTGCAGACTTCGGCAACAGCATGAACAAAAGCCAATTTTGGCCTACAAGCTACTTTCTAACAGCCTAATTAACTTGTAATTCATATAGAGACTTCATATAAACATAATTCAAAGACTCTTAACATGTGTCTACCCATAAAATAACATAAACAACGAATTTAAAACATCCAATTTTACTGTTTTTGATAAAAACTCGTTTTTTGATGTTTTTAATGAAAATCAACACTGTGATTTTGTTTTTCAACCAAAACAGTTAATTCAAAGCACTTTATCCATGTTTATACATACTCTTTCAAATTAAATAGTCAATTTATCAATTAAACAACTAGTTAAACCTTAATTTCTACCTTAAACTAAACCATATTCATACATATTCACATAAACTCTCTATAAAATAGTTTTTTCTTCATAAACCACATACATAACATCAATTCATTGACTATACTCATATATAACCTATGAAAATAGTTTTACAACACTAGTTTATCATATAAAGACACATACAATCAAACAATTTATCCTTTCGCAAGAATTTTACAGAGAATTAGAGAAGAGAAAACTAAAATTTTAAAAGCTTAAAAGGGTAGGTTGATACCTTGTTTGTAGAAGATGATGGCTATCCTTTTGATTATCATTCTCCCCAATTCCTTTCTAAAATTATCTAACCTTCCTTCCTCTCTTCTTTTCTCTCTGTAAACTCTCTTCGTCTCTTCTACTGAGTTCTTTTTTCCTAACTCTAACTACGTACTAACAATATAACGTATACTAATAATATATGTATTAAATATATAATATAATTCTAACTTTAACTAACATCAGTTATATTTTATTTGAAAAATCAAAAGCCATAAGGCTTGTTTGGCTAACCACTAAAAAATACTCAATTAATCCTTATGCCTTGTTTGGTTAAACACAATTAGATTACAGACTTAATAGGCATTAGGCCTTGTTTGGTAAAATTGAATTAAACTCCTTTAAGTTATTTTAATAACTCATTTATAAAAGGTTGTTTATCACACTTTTATTTAATTAAATTAATTCTAATTACAATTTATTAAATTACTTTAACCCATAAATCAATACCCCCAAATTATAATTTTCTGTATAATTATAAATTTATTTAATCAACTAACACATCCTTTTAATAACAAATTCAAATAAAAAAATAATAATTCATTTAATCAAAACTCTCTAACTTAATAATTAAATTAAAATAGAATATAATAATTAATTTCCTTAATTATTTATTTAACAAATAATTAACCAAATCGAATCAAAATTGAATAATTACTTATTCAACAATAAACACCTTCATCAAATACTTAAATATTTCAATAAATATTTAATATAACAATTAAAAATTCTGGAATGTTACATCTTTCCTCCTCAGCCAATACAAAACCCTAACCATAGTAAGGTACGATTTCCTGGCCCACATTTCTTTGGCAACTCCGCTGGGGAGGTGTAGAATTCATGAAGGGTATACCCACAACTAGAAGTGGGAGAACTACCAGAAGAGTGTCACCGACAACGAGCATTACTTCACCGGATCCAGTTCTAAGGCAAGCAAATCAAGATCTCCAAGGTGTTAATCTAGATCTCGATCAACCCGTCCCTGAAGACACCTCAGAAGGAAGTTCAACATCACCATACATGGCTGATCAACAACCAACGAATGTTAGGCAGACATGCGCGAGAAGGCATGACGAGGAAGCAAGTGAAGAGCAGACGAATGATGTGCAACTGGAGATGCTTAAGGCATTGAAGGAGGCACATGAAGGACAAGAAATGATGATGGCTATGATGATAGAGATGCAAAGGAAGCAAGATGAAATGGGAAATGTCTGCCAACAGTTGATGCAAATCCCCACTTTCAAGGCCATGTTTCCAAGCAGTTCGCAGGAGGAATGAGCAGGAGTGGAGGACAAAAACAACAACAATAATAGAGAGAATCAGAATGTACCTCCATTAACGGAGAATTAGTCGGTTCCAATCATCAACTTAGAATCCTAAAATAGTGATGACATGCCACGACCCAGACGGGAAGCAAGCCAGCCTCAGACAAACATTATAACGACCACTCTCCCCACATTTTCACAAGTGTATGTACCAACCATCCCAAGCCATGTCCAACGAACGAGCCAACAAACACAACCAATGTAATATTTGCACGATACAAGTATGAAAGTAGTATGCATACAAGCCAATCATGTTTGATGATAAAACATATACTTTGTAACAATCTTATTCATTTATTAATAAAAAGTATTAATTTATTAAAGGATTTTAATTATCTACATGATGTTGTTTTATAATATGTGATAAATTCATAGTTTTAAGTAATGCTTTTAGAATAATTATGATGATCATTCTAATGAGATCTAAATTCTTAGAAAGCTTAAAACTAAAATAATTTCCAATTGTTGGATTATTAAATTGGGGATTAGTGAATCCAGATAGATTGGTACATACATTGCTTGCTCATTGGATGAGGATGATTGATCTCATGATCATTTGTGAGGAGACACTAAAACATGGATGTAGGTGCTTATTAGAGAATAAGTTCACTGAACGTGACTCGCTAAGGAATACCTAATGGAGTTTTACTTACCTGTCAATAGGAATTACTATAGTGATAGTAGTACAAGTGATCCTTGGACTTGAGATCATCATAGTATCTTGTGTATGATGAGTTATACTTTGACTTATTATTTAAGACCCTTAGGGTATATCAAAGGGTATGCTTGGGTATAATAAGTTGTACATGGAGATAATGTATGATCAATAAAGAATCTACCACTTCTAGTAAAAGAAGAGAAATGTCCAATGTGATTCGATAAATGACAACCCAGTAGTCATTGGCCAAGGCAGAATGAAATTAGAAAGGAGTTTCTAATTTACATTATTTGGAGTTGTGCATTTAAGAGTCAAAATATATATAATTAAATAAAATAAGACTTGGCAATAATTCCATGTCTTATATTTAATTGGGACATTGTATGGTGGAAGGATTGAATTGTACGGTAACTATTTACTCAATGGTTCATTTATGATTAATGTTGAAATCTATATTATCTGAAAAGTCGTTAATCGCTAGGGAGACTTATCCCTATTGTAGAATAAATATTATTTATTTAAATAAATTAATAGTTTAATTTATTTATTTAAATAAGATTAGAATTGTTCTAATTGATTTATTCACAACTGGTTTAATAAGGAGACCGAAAGGGTCACACCATAAAAGAAAGAATAATTATTTAAGAAGTTAATGGCATAATCGTAATAATAAGTTAAGTATATTTAATTTAATCTATGGTGATAGAATAAATTAAATAGATTAATATTTATTATTTAATATTTTGAAAATAATAAATATAAATTAATAAGAGGAGTCGTATTATTATTATTATTATTACTATTATTATTATTTAATTTCTAAAGAAGTTTGGAAATTAATTAATAAAAGTACTCTAAAATATCCTAATAAGATTAGGAGGCTAATTAAAGAAAAGAGTTTAATTAATTTTTCCTAATAAGATTAGGATGCAAATTAATTAAAAGAATTTAATTAATTATCCCTAATAAGATTAGGGAGCTTAATTAATTAAATAATACTATATTTTCTAATTAGATTAGAAGGGTTAACTGATATCTTTATAAGAGGAGTCTTATATCAGATATTAAAATGAGACGTGATTCTAATCGTTGGAAAGCACGCTCTTTTTCTATAGAGATAGAAAACTATGGTTTAGTCAACCACCAGTCTTCTTGAATATTTCTTCTTCCTTGGTGGATCACCTCTAGAGGCCAAACACTTGGGTGGCTAACGCTGATCAAAGGAAGGAACCAAATCCGGTGGATTCAAGTTGAATGCGAAAGGATTTGGAGGTGAACTTGTACCCGAGGAAGCTCGAATCTTCAAGGGTATGATTCTTGTTCTTTATCTTTTCGTTTAAGTAATAATTATGCATAAAGGATGATCCGGATATATGGTTTGTAAAATTTTAAAACTCTAATTTTTCACGTTTCCGCTTATTTTATGCAATTTGATTGCGTTCATGAATTTTACAAACCTAACAGTGACATCAGAGTCAAACCTTTATGCGAATTATTAATTGTTCAGATTTGATATGTATATTGATATATGTTTTGAATAAATTTTTTGGGCATACTTTTTTTGTATAAAATTTATTTAAAAAACAAAAAAAGAAAGAAAGTAAAATCACAAAATCCGTGATATTGCTAATCCTGTTACTTCGAAATTCGCTTATATCATAAAGCATGTCCCTTGTAATATATATATATATATATATATATATATATATATATATATATATATATATATACACTGTCCGGATCCAGTCTGGGATCCCGGACTGTACTAAAATACGGACATTTTTTTTTGCTTTTTTTTTTGAAACAACTAAAAAAATTTTTTATGGAATTGAAATTTTTCCATAATACAGTGTTTTGGGCGTGATTTGGATGCCTATAACAGAACATGTCTGTACAGTCTGGGCAGACTGTACATACATTGGTTGGTGTAGGTATTAAAAACACACCCAAAACACTGTATTATGGAAAAATTTCAGTTCCATAAATTTTTTTTTAGTTGTTCTACAAAAAAAAAAATTTGGGTCCGGATTTGATCAGGTCCGGGAGTCCGGACCTGATCAGATATATATATATATATATATATATATATATATATATATATATATATATATATATATATATGGGTTCCATTCACAGCAACCGATTACTGTGGAGCAATTCTTTTTTTGGCCTGTTGAAATTTTATTTTTATTTTTTTTACTCCAACCGAAATTTTAACAGGCCAAAAAAGGGGTTGCTCCACATCAACAGGTTACTGTGGATGGAACCCCATATATATATATATATATATATATATATATATATTCCTAATAATTTTATAATTAAAATAAATGTTTATTTTAATTTTAAAATAAAAAGTCTATTTTAATATTACAATTAGATTTCATGCTAAATAATTAGAGTTGGAATTGGATTCCAAGTTTTCTTAAATAAAAGAGTTTATTTAGATATGAAATAAGATTTCATATTATTCAAAATAAAAGAGTTTATTTGTGATTCGGAAAGAGAATCCATATTTCCTTTAATAAATGAGTTTATTTAGATATGGAATAAAATTTCATATTATTCAAAATAAAAGAGTTTATTTGTGAATAGAAAAGAGAATCTGTGTTCCTTTAATAAAGGAGTTTTTTTAACTTGAAATTAGATTCCATAATTAATTAAAATAAATGAGTTTATTTTGATTAAAGATTTTGATTAAAATAAAATATTTTATTTTATTCAAAATAGGATAAATTAAAATAAAAGGGGTTTATTTTGATTTAAATTTGGATTTTATTTTGATTCAAAATTAGATTTTATGCTAACTAAATTTGCCCATTAAATGATATCAATATATATATTGAATGTTTATTATTCATGAGATGAATGTTATTTATTGATGCATATGGTGATGTCTATGATAAAAAATAATATTGATTATGGACTATTGACCAATGTGATTGGATTTTATTTTAGTTGGATGCATGAATGTATGGATTTTATTAAATGGGGTCTGCGTACCTCATCTTCTCTAATTTTTTCTTAATGTAAATTCTATCTTCCTCCTATTTACTTCCCCTTGATTGCTGATCAAGGTTTCTATTTATTTTAAATAGTTTTTAAATAGGAATAGTTAGAATTAATTTTGAAAAATTGAAGATCAAGGAGCAAGGAGCGCTTGAAGACCCGTTTGTAATGGAGTCCGAATTTAAATGTAATAGTTATATTTAAATATTAATTTTTACACCCCTAGGTTTGACCTTTTGGTTCACTTGGTGGCTCTAGTAAATCAAACTAGAATAAAAGTTCATAATCAATCCGGGTAGAATATAGTATTCTATATGTGCATGCTTATACAATATATATATATATATATATATATATATATGTATATATATATATATATATATATATATATATATATATATATATATATATATATATATATATATAATACGCGTATTATATATATATATATATATATATATATATATATATATATGTATATATATATATATATATGCATGCACGCTAAACAAGATGAGACAAATTAATAACAAACCCCTCAAAGATTTTATATTAAGTCCTAAGCATTCAAAGATATTTGGAATATCGAACGTCACCTTCTAGCATGATAAAATTAATAGAGTATTAAATATTTAATATGAGTTTGTTGTGTCACCACAAGGCAAGTATTAAGTATTTAAGATGTTAATTTATCACATTTGATGCTTATAAAAAGAATTGAACAATATTATTTTGTTGTGGTACCACAAGGACAATATTTTTCTTTTTTAAATATATGGAGTGCTAGGTTGGACTTAACTTGGATAATTTTAATTCAGATGTGCCACCACTTGATCAAAATAATCTAAGAGGTAAAATACAAGGAGTTGCATAGTTGATGTAATTGACAAGATTTGTCTACCTATTTATTTATATATAGTTTGTTGTGTCAATATACATTTGAAATGAGATCCTTATCCTCACTAGCAAATCTTTAATTAAATTTTGCTGAACTATATAATTGAGGGTAATATAGTTTGAAGAAAATAGTGAGAGATACATATTTAAAACAAGACCTAAATTATTTTGGTAATTAATAAAAGAATGTATGCTAAAATGTTGTTAATTATAAATTCATTTACAGAATTTTATAATGTCTAAAATTACTACCACTGCGTAGCATATTAGATGTTAAATTAACCGGACCAAATTAAACGGATTGGTAAAAGAATTTGAGAATAGTTCTCACGGCTAAAAAGCTATCTTATGTCCTTAATACGTCTATCCTTGCAATGGTTGCAGACAATGCCTCTGAGGAAAGATTGCAACTTTTAGAAAGTGGCAAGATGATGCACAGTTGGCTCAATGCATCATGCTCATATCTATGAGTAACGAGCTTCAGCGTCATCATGAAACTATGAATGCTCCTACTATACTCCTGCACGTCAAGTAGTTGATGGTGCAAAAAGTAGGACTAATAGATATCAGATATCTAAGGAGCTCTTCCGATCTAGAATGATCGATGACACTACAGTACAGATAAAAATACTTAACATTATCAATTTGATTGATCAATTAGGACAACATGTTTTGTCATGGATAGAGAGTTGAGCCAAGATTTGATCTTGCACTCACTCCCGGACTACTTTCATAATTGTTGTGAATTTTTCATATCAACAAGCTAGATATCAGCCTTGCTGATTTGCTTAACATGTTGAAAAATGTTGAGAGTCACTTTCCAACCAAGAAAGACCATGTCTTACTGGTAGGGGCCAAAGGATCTTCTAAAAAAAAGAACGATTCAAAAACGGTAAATAGAAAGGCAAAAACAAAGGATAATAAGAACAAAACTGATACGGATAGCAAAGGAGTTTACTTCTACTGCAATAAGCCTGGACACTAGAAAAGAAACTGCAAGAAACATCTTGCAGAGGATAACCAGAAGAAGCTTAGTGAAGTTTCGGTTACAAATACAATTTTGTTCATGATTTAAAATAAAATTTTCTTTCATCAAGGTTCTACTTGGGTATTGAATACCGACTTTGGTTATCATAAATATAGATTTATGAAGGGACCAAGCAGAAGTAGAAAGCTAAACAAAGATAAGTAATCCTATGTGTGGGAAATGAAGCAAAGGTTGCTGCATTAGCCATAGAAACTTATAGTTTAACATTGCCTACAGGCAAACCTATTAAGTCAATAAGTTGTTATTGTATTCTAGTTCTCGTTAGAAACATTATTTCTATTTTATTGTTGGACAATGAAATCTTTGGTATTATATTTAAGAACAATTATTGTTCTATTTATAATAATAATGTTTTGTATAGAAATGGAATATTACTTAATGGATTTTGTATACTTGACTTACGTGAAAATAATTTTGCAAATTGAACAAACTAGTATAAGAAAATGAGATGATCATTTTAAGAGTTGAATGTGTGTATCTGCTAAAATACAAGTGTGAATTATTTGAAAAGTTCAAAGAATTCAGAAGTGAAACAAATTGGCAAAGTATTAAGATTCTTTGATTAGATCAAGGAATAAATACTTGTGCAATTAGTTTCTAGATCATCTCAAATGATTTTCTCATAATGGACGCTTCCTGATACGCAATAATTGATTGATGTATTTAAAAAGAAAAATCATACCTTGTTGGACATGGTGCGGTCCATAATGATTTTACCGATATTCCAGTATCCTTCTGGGGTAATGTCCTAGAAATGGCTGCATATCTACAAAAAAGGTAACCTCAAAATCCGGCCACAAGACTCTATAAAAGTTATGGACATGAAGGATTCCTAATTTTAATTAAGTTAAGATAAGGGGTTGTCCAGCTTATGTTAAAAAGTTTTAAAGGATAAGCTTGGGACAAGATTTGACAAGTATAGATTTGTGGGACATCCTAAAGTAAGTTTAGGGTATATGTTCTATAATCCTACTTAGCAAAATGTGTTTGTTTCGAAACACGCTACCTTCTAAGATAAAGATGTTTATCATTGAAGGGGCTAGTGGGAGGATAATAGAATCTTGAAGAGTTCAAGAACCACAAAACACTATAAGTCAAATAAGAGGAACCTGTAGATAGATTTATTGTACCACAAACGAATCGTAAATTTGGAATAGTACCGAAGATACCTAGGAGGTATGGATTCATTATAGATGATGATGACGAGGTACACATCATAGAAGATGATGATCTAGTTACATACGATGAGGTAAGAGTTGTAGACACTCAGAGAAATAGATTGAAGCAAACTTCTCAAATATGGAACATTCGTTTTGATGAAATAATCAAAAGAGTTTAATTTTTTCAAAAAACAAGAATGAACCTATTGTGTACAAAAAGTCAGTAGGAGCGTCGTGACATTCCTAGTATTATATGTTGATATACTACGGATAAAGAATGACATACTACTGCTATAATCAATAAAGATAAAGTTGTCTAAACATTTCTCCATGAATGATTTGGGAAGAGTATCTTAATTTATTGGGGATAAAAATCTATATAGATAGATTTAAGAGGATGCTCGACTTAACCCAAGGAACGTATATTGATTTGATGCTAAAGTCATTTAGCATGGTAAAATCCAAGAGATGTCTCATGTTGATGAGCCATGGAGTGTATTTCTCTTAATAGTCCCCACAGACTCTTGAAAAGAGAGATCGCATAAGTGACAATCATGTATACAATGAAATATACGAGATCTAATGTTGATCGATCATATTCTGGAGAAGATCACTGTAAGACAGTGAAAAACATATTAAACTACTTAACCGACACTAAGGATGTGATTAAAATTTATGGTAGGTCTAAATTAAAACTATAGGGCTTAACAAACTCAAGTTTTTCAGACAGACCAAGACGATAGAAAATTCACTTTAAGGTAAAGCGTTACCTTGAACGGTGGTGCAGTGAAATTGAAAGGTTTCAAACAACAAAGAGTTGCGGGTTTAGTGATAAAGATAAAGTATATAGCTATAAATGAAACAGCAAGTTGATTGTTTGGATAAAATGTTTATTACAGAACTATGAATAGTTCCTAAGTCTCATCTTGGATCTAAACATGTGTTGTGGCACTTTCATTTGATTATAGGAATCATAGAAAGATGGGAAATCACTCTAGAGATAGTGGACTCTCAAGAACAATATTACATATCCATTAACTAAAGCTTATCTAATAACATGATAATCGTCACTTAGAGAAGAAGGGTACAAGATACCATGGCGATTGTCTTTAGTGCAAGTGGGAGATTGAAAGTAGTATGCACACACGCCAATCATGTTTGATGATAAAGCATATACTTTGTAACAATCTTATTCATTTAATAATACAAAGTTTAATTTATTAAAGGCTTTTAATTATCTACATGATGTTATTTTATAATATGTGATAAATCCATAGTTTTAAGTAATGCTTTTAGAATAATGATGATGATCATTCTAATGAGATCTAAATTCTTAGAAAGCTTAAAACTAAAATAATCCCAATTGTTGGATTACTAAATTAGGGATTAGTGAATCCAGATAGATTGGTACATACATTGATTGCTAATTGGCTGAGGATGATTGATCACATAATCAATTGTGTGGAGAAACTAAAGCAAGTATGTAGGTGCTTATTAGAGAATAAGTTCATTGAACGTGGCTCACTAAGGAATACCTAATGGAGTTTTACTTGTCTGTTAATAGGAATTCATGTAGTGATAGTAGTACAAGTAATCATTGGACTTGAGATCATCATAGTATCTTGTGTATGATGAGTTATACTTTGACTTATTCTTTAAGACCCTTAGGGTATATCAAAGGGTATGCTTGGGTATAATAAGTTGTACATGGAGAAAATGTATGATCAATAAAAAATCTACCACTTCTAGTAAAAGAAGAGAAATGTCCTATATGATTCGATAAATGACAACCTAGTAGTCATTGGCTAAGGCAGAATGAAATTAGAAAGGAGTTTCTAACTTGCATTGTTTGGAGTTGTGCATTTAAGAGTCAAAATACATATAATTAAATAAAATAAGACTTGGCAGTAATTCCATGTCTTATTTTTAATTGGGACATTGTATGGTGGAAGGATTGAATTGTACGATAAATATTTACTCAAAAGTTCTTTTATGATTAATGTTGAAATCTATATTATCTGAAAAGTCGTTAATTGCTATGGAGGCTTATCCCTATTGTAGAATAAATATTATTTATTTAAATAAATTAATAGTTTAATTTATTTTTTTAAATAAGATTAGAATTTTTCTAATTGATTTATTCACAACCGGTTTAATATGGAGAACCTAAAGGGTCACACCATAAAAGGAAGAATAATTATTTAAGAAGTTAATAGCATAATCGTAATAATAAGTTAAGTATATTTAATTTAATCTATGGTGATAGAATAAATTAAATAGCTTAATATTTATTGTTTAATATTTTGAAAATATTAAATATAAATTAATAAGAGGAGTCTTATTATTATTATTATTATTATTATTATTATTATTATTATTATTATTATTATTATTATTTAATTTCTAAAGGACTTTGGGAATTAATTAATAAAAGTACTCTAAAATATCCTAATAAGATTAGGAGGCTAATTAATTAAAAGAGTTTAATTAATTATTTTTAATAAGATTAAGATGCAAATTAATTAAAAGAATTTAATTAATTATCCCTAATAAGATTAGGGAGCTTAATTAATTAAATAATACCCTATTTTCTAATTAGATTAGAAGGATTAACTAATATCTTTATAAGAGGGGTCTTATATCAGATATTGAAATGAGACGTGATTCTAATCGTTGGAAAGTACGCTCTTTTTCTATAGAGATAGAAAACTAGGGTTTAGCCAACCACTCTTCTTCTTGAATATTTCTTCTTCCTTGGTGGATCACCTCTAGAGACCAAACACTTGGGTGGCTAACGTTAATCAAAGGAAGGAACCAAACCCGGTGGATTCACGTTGAAAGCGAAAGGATTTGGAGGTGAACTTGTACCTGAGGAAGCTCGAATCTTCAAGGGTATGATTCTTGTTCTTTATCTTTTCATTTAATTAATAATTATGCATAAAGGATGATCTGGGTATATGGTTTGTAAAATTTTAAAACTCTAACAAAGTGTGCATCAACCAATTTCTTCAGCATACACACCGCCAATGCTGCAATACATCACAACACCACAAAGAGTCCATGCCATGAGCCAATACGTGACGAATGATGATATGATCAATGTGATCAATCAAATTCACAAGCATACATCCCGACCTTCGGAATTAGAATTTACTCCACCTTACCCGACACATATCCGGAGACAACCTTACCCGGCAGGGTATATCGAGCATCCCCCGCAATTTCCAAAATACAATGAGGAGAAAGGAAATGCGAGAGAACATATTGCCAGGTTCGTGGAGTTGATGTCCCCATGGTTAGGATATGATGAAATGAACAATCACAATTTTTTAATGAGGGAATTCAACAAGACTTTGACGGATAGTGCCTTCATACGTCACAACACCACAAAGAGTCCATGCCACGAGCCAATACGTGACGAAAGATGATATGATCGATGTGATCAATCAACTTTACACGCAGACATCCTGATCTTCGGAATTAGACTTTACTCCACCTTACCTGACACATATTCGAAGAATACCTTACCCGACAGGGTATATCGAGCATCCCCCACAATTTCTAAAATACAATGGGGAGAAAGGAAATTCCAGAGAACATATTGCCAGGTTCGTGGAGTCGGTGTCCCCATGGTTAGGATATGATAAAATGAACAATCACAATTTGTTGATAAGAGAATTCAACAAGACTTTAACGGATAGTGCCTTTAGTTGGTACTACAATTTGGAGAAGGGATCAGTCCATGATTGGGATGATCTAAAATTACAATTTTTTAAGAAATTTTTCTATGTGCAGAAACAGGTAACCATTGTAGAGCTCATGCGATTCAAGCAGAAGCCAAACGAGGAGCTATCGGATTACGTGGACAGGTTCAGGGCCCAAGCACAGAAGTGTGCAGAGGAAATTGAAGAAAAGAACTTGGTCAACATATGAAACAATGGTGCTTTAGATGCCTTCCAGCCCCACCTCATTACCAAGGCTTCTAATTCATTTGTAACCTTCTCATCTTTTGCACAAGACTTGGGAGGAATCATGACATTGCCCACCAGTCATACGATGGTTACATAGAAGGGTAAGAGGACAACAACTGTGGCTTTGGTGGAATCTCAGTCAAAACAAGGGGGCAAGAGGGAGAAGAATGAGAAATTTGAAAAAAATAGAGGAAAGCATGGGGGACAAGTATACCAAAATGCCAGTTCCAGAGGCTATCACGTGCAGTGAGAAGGCATTCAGGGGCCTGTACGAACAATGGATCGAGCACGGAGAGGTGAAGCCTCTAAGGACCCGGTTTATTATGACGGAAGAGATGAAAAGAAGTTCGGACTTCTGTGTATACCACCAATACACAGGACATTCCACTATGGACTGTTACATTTTATGGAGGATATACCATAAGAAGCTGGCGGCCGAAGAGATTGAACTAGGAAAGGAAACGTGCAACACTATCACTCATGGTGCAGTCTCGAAAGTCAAGATGATGGACAACCCAAATACTGGCTCTACCATCGAAAGAACTCTAAACTATAGATACAAGAATTGACGAATTAAAAATCCACCCAAGATGGTGGTCCACCAAAAATGGTGGTTCAAGTCCTCAGGAGTATCCCTTGCCAAGTACTTGGATGACCAAGGGAGGAGGCACAAGAATTGATGAATTAAAAAACAAATCCACCCAAAATGGCGATCCACTCTAAATGGTGGTCAAGTCCTCATAGACTGCATTTGCCAAGATATTAGACGACCCAAGTGACGAGGCACTCAATTTCAAGTCCTTGTAGACTGCACTTGCCAAGAAATTGGATGACCCAAGTAACGAGGCACCTAATTTCAGGTCCTCATAGACCGCACTTGCCAAGAAATTGGATGACCCAAGTGACGAGGCACCTGAGTGTTGCACTTTATCATCAAAAGTGAATGAGGCGCCTGAATATAAGTCCTTGTAAGTTATACTTTCAACTTCAAAAGTAATCGAGGCACCTAACTATAAGTCCTCTAAAGTTACACTTTTAAATTTAAAAGTGATTGCGACACCTGAGTATAAGCCCTCAACCCCCCCCCCCCCAAAAAAAAAATTACACTTTATCTCTAAACGTTGTAAACGTTATGCTTTTTCCGATAAAAACAAGATTTGTTATATAAAATATTATGCTTTTCATTAAAAGCAATCTAATTATCAATAAATTTGTCAAACTTTCACTTATACTTGATTTTTTTTTTCTGATTTATTAAAAAGAAAAGTATAGATTCGAGTGTTGGTTTGCATAAAATAAAAAAAAACATGTTTTCTCTTTAACAAAATTTATGAGGCCTATTGTTGTCTTAGGAGTATTAATTTGAAAAACTTAAGATCCAATGTTAAATATTGAGTTTTAAGGAATCATTCAAATTAAAGACAATCAATAAGGATAAAGAAACAAAAATTTTATGAATGAAATATATGTAAATGAATTTTCTGATATAGGAAATGGGAAAACTACAAAAAGCCTTGATCTAATGGCCATGCCATATCAAGCTGAAGAGAAGGCATGGCTAAAACATCTAAGTCAACAATGGCGGTCTCATAAATCTTAAGATTTACCGCTCTCAGCTCCCTGATCTCTTGGGTAGTTGACTCTAAGTCCCGTCACGGCACTCTATATCCCGAAGCTTGAACTCTAGATCCTGAGACTTGGCCTCTAATTTTCTTACGACTTCGTCAAGATCTGAGAGTTGTACGAAAAAGCAGCCATCCTCACATTTACGAATAACATCCTCCGAATGAAGTGCAACAATATAAAATTTTAACTTGAGAAGATCCAACTTAGCACGAAAAGGAGACATATCAACACCAACAGCTTCAAGGTCGTCTACATCACTAAATTGCTTCAAGTCCTCGACTCGCAAAGAGCCCAATGGAAACATCATCATCATCATCTTCATTAGCATTGGCCTTCTCGATGATTTCTTGATTCTGAAGAAGCGAGAAATTTCAAGAGATAAGAAGAAGGATCAAATTAAAGATTTTCTAAACTATCCAAGGAAAGATTCTCTAGGGCTCGTCCTCCTAGAGGGTTCCTCTCACAGGACTTTCGTTTTCAAGACTTGCAAAAACATAAGCTCCGCGAATTATTTAGAAACTTGAATCAAGACTTCAACACTTGAAACATTTTGCACAATCATCTCACCAAAGGCGTGACTCACGTGCAGGGGGAAAATGCTTACTAGTAGATGGCATAGACATCCTCCAAATTAGGGGTATTGAATTCCCCCAAACAGTGACGAATGTGGATGTAGAGGAGCACCAAAGTGAAATCAATATGGTAAGAACATCATGATTCTATTTGCGAGGAAAGTCCCTGCATAGTTGAATGTAACGAAGAATGTTAGACCTCTCTTTAGAATATCCACATAATCTCATTCCCAAGTGTCTCGTCGGTCCAGATGAATCGGACAAGAAGCGAATTGGATTGAAAGGGTACTCGTGTTCCTCTATGCATATGTGGGGAATGCGATCAGAATGGGGAAAGTCATACCAACATTTGCAAACCGCTGCATATAGAAATAAGTCTTCCCTGACAAGTCCTGTTTGGACAGTTATAAGCCTGAAATTGCTCCCGAAAGACGTTGGAAGGACCAAAAGAGGGGAGCCCTTCCCCAATCACTGAGGAACGGGGCCTCCTTGGCAGTTTCTGGGTCTTCAGAATGTTTAATAGGAGACTGAGGGCCTACAAGCAAGAAGAATTCAACAGAAGAGCTCTAAAGAGCAAGGAAAGGATGGCAAGGAAAGCATTTGAACTTGAGTGTTCATCATAGCAAAGAAGGAAGCCTGAGATTGTAATGCCCCGAAATATGGTCTATCTTCACACCCAAATTTCGTACGTCACAAGTACATCATTCATCCAAACATACATCATTATATACTGAAATATAACAACATACATTCTAAATTCCCAGGTTCTAAAACCTTATAACTCCTTTCATTAAAAATAATGATATTATATTATCCATTCCATCTTACAAGAGTGACTTTTATCCACCACCAAGGATACATTCAGTTTATGAAACTAGTCTATAGTTAAATTTCATTTTCTACATTATAAAACTTCACTCGATCTTCTCGCTCCTTCACATAATGAATGATACTTCGTCTGGATACCGATCAACTTGATCTTTACGGGATCCTTAAGTTCTTCTAACATCGTACGCTAAAAGTATTTTTCATTTAAAGCAAGTACTGAGAATTCAATTGCTCAACAAGTCATAGTAGTTGAACAAACAACTTTAAGAGTTTAAACATTCCTTTAGAACATCAATAACCGAACAAAGGTTATGAAGCAGCTTGAATAATAGGAATAATCTTGATTCATATCATTTTAAAACAATATTCACTTTCATTTTAAAATACTATCATTCTTCTAACTTTTTCATACACATTCTATTTGGCTAGAATCATTAGCACTGACTTATCAATAACGGATCATGTATAAACAGAGCATTCTCTTATTGAACAGTTAAATCACAGAACAGTTCATCTCATAGAAACACTGAGGTGTTCACATTGTGGCACAAGGCCTCATATTTTCTACCACCTTTCACAAATATCGCACATTCACACATAGACATATATAACTTCTCAAGTTCAACATCTGAGATGTTTAAGAAACTAGCATTCATTTGAAATATGAATGAAGTTAGGAAACATGCCTTACGCCCAGCTACAACTTACGCTGAACTGCTCATTCCAATTCCTATGTAGCACATAAGAAAAACAACACATACACCAATTAGTCATATATATTTGACTTATGCATTAATTTGCTTAACCTTACTTCTTAGGGTTCGCGTTCTTGCAACCTAAGTTTACGCGACCACTTTCAATACCGATCTATGACTTCATGACATACGGAGATGTCTTACTTATACGTTCATCATCTTTAATGTTTTACATTCTTATCTTCTTCTTATAACTTCTCTAGGACTCAACACACATCGCTTCTCTGCTAGTAGTCCATATGGTACTCTGAGTGGTTTTCCACAAACAACCAACAAACAAGTTCCCGTCTCGTCTACACTGCCATCACAGTGAGTTAGATCGGTTTCCATTTTTGTATATACCTTCGCTCTCTGAAGGAATTGTTTAGCCCAGCTCCCATATGTCAACCATCAAAGGTTACGATTGCACCACAACCTAACTTATCTTAACTTATCCGAACTATTAAACTATAATCTTCGTTAAGTCAATTTCTCAATCCTTATGGCTTCCTGAAAACTAAATGCCACACCTCAGGATTCACTCTTTATCGTCTAAGTCATACAGTCTTTTGTATACTCAGAGCGATCATTCAAGTTAATCATTACTCAGCTTTGTTACGTTAAATGCCATTGTCTATAATTCAGTCTTTTACCATTCATGGTTTAATTATTGATCTTCATTATCTTATGGTCAAACCATACACAGGGTGTAGGTTCTATCCGCTTAATATTTGCGTATACTCAACTTTCACATTGGTTAAAATTTTCCATACTTACAATTCATTCTATCATTTTTCTATCTGAATCACGATCCACTTTCATTAATCTTATTACCGTTCGTTAGGCTTTCTTGTTACCATTTTTATCTTACTTAATACTTTCGTTATCCATTACCTGAATCCCATGTTCATTACTCTTTCTTAATGTTAAAGCCATACGGTTCTTTGTATGCTAAGACTGCTTGCAACTGCGTTACGTTTATGTTTATTCTCTTCTTGATCTTTTAATCTCTTTCGACCATTTCGTTCAACCCATACTAAAGGTTTAATTCACTTGTTTTAAGTGTTATTTTAGGTGAACTACATGTTCATATTTCTTTTTTTTTGCACATCCCCCAGTAATTGAGCTCTTAAAAGCTCATCACTGGCTTTTTCCCTGCACCGACGCCGCGGAGCCGGGTCCCTCTTTATCACTCATGCTGTAGCACCACTCTACAATGTCTAACTGCCAAGTCTGGCACTGCGGTGTCGCCTCCCAAGGCACGGCTCGCACTGCGGTGCCAAGCCTTCATCCCTAAAAAATTTTCTAAGTCTTAAATCCAATTTGAGACGCTTACTTCACGCTTCCATAACTTATTCGTTATAACTCGGAATGAGGTCATTGTAGCGCCCCCAAATCCGGGTATCTTACAACCCGACAGATGGTGCTATACTGTACAAACATTCATACATTCATTCAATTGAAAGTCTCAAAGAACGAACATAACTTATATATATTTAATTCAATATTTACATTTCCCAAGTTCTAAACCCATTACAAAGGTTCTCTTGTCATAATATTCATTACATTACAACAATAGACCTATACTATTACATGACAGCTTAATAATCTGCCTTAGCTTTTCCTTTATCCTTATTTGATCCTTCAGGACGTTCAGTCTTAGCTGCATTCGTATGGTTCAAGCAAGAGTGAGCATGACTAGCTCAGCAAGTATAACAATTTCAATAACAACATGCTTGATACATATGAATCATATATCTTCGATAACTGAACAATAGCTATGAAGTACTATTGATGATTCAAAATAGCGGATCATCTTTCTTTTCAAAATGTTTCACAATGAATAAATTCAGTAAAACATTCACTCCGGTCAAAGACCTTGAGTATTCATTCTTTCTTTGAAAAGGACAACCCGGACATAAGTCCGTAAGCCCGATATTACTTACGAGCACTTCTAGGTGATCAGCCTATTGTACTCTGTGTTGATCAAAACTACATCCATTAAACATATGTAAATTTAATCATTTGGCAACCTTGCGTGCCTGTCGTTTTACCGACAAAACATTTGTTTAACAATTCAGTCTTCTTTTGAAAACTATCAGTAGTTGACAAAAGATACTAGCATTTGATAACAGATGAATAGATTATCAATAATCCACTCAATATGTTAAGTCTAGCCAAAGAAACTGGCTTTAACTTCATTATACTTCAATTCATGCAAAAGGATACATGAACATCATAAACTTGTTCAGATTGAACTGAAACATGAGTTAGAATACTTGCCTTTAGCGTCTACTACTGTGTATTTTACTTTACGCTCAAGTCTTTCAAGTCTCTACAATACATGATCATATAATGCCTTACATTAGGTCACATATAATCAAGTATGTATCTGAATATATCTTACCCTTCATTTCAATCTAATTATAGATTAGATTTCATTCTTATGTGTTTCGACTTATCGTTTGCTTTACATTCATTCGACTTGGTTATATTAACCATTCTTCATTACTTTTAAGTCTTAACAATGTCCCAACAATGTTACTTTAAGTTGTTTAAGGTAGGTTTAGTTCAATCTCCTACCATCCCCTTCCTTTCCCTTCATTTTTTTTCTTTACTGTCCAAGTTCTGTGCCTGGCGCTGCGGCGCGGGCATTACTCTTGCAACTTGCGCTGCGGCATGAGTTAGCAGTAGTCGAGTCCCATATGTCGTGCTACGGTACGACCAAAAAGCTTAGGGTTGGCGCCGCGGCGCCAACTCTGTGCACCAGAAAATTTTTCTAACTTTTAATTTTTGTGAACTTCCCGGACGCATAACTTCTTCGTTTTAAGTCTGAATTGGCTCAATCAAAAGCCTACGGTTCACAAATTACGTAATCTACGCGTTCATGCAAGAATTTTATTTATTTGACTTCGTTTGCTAAAAATTCACCTATTGGTTCATTTTTAACGAAAACGATAAACGTTCGTGAACGTTAAACGCTCGTTTCTTCGTTCTCAATCGGAATTCGCCATTTTCGAGTCCGCAACTCTTAAATGACAAACATGACTTGTCTCCATTGGAAAATAACATTTCCGAACTCAAACTCAAAATTTGACTTCCATTCCGGGAAATTTACGAATTCGACGATTATCGTCTAATCGTGCGATTTCCGGCAATTCTTCGTTCTTAGAACTTGTTCAACACTACCAATGAATTACATTCATAATGTGAACATCTGAGCATCCTTATTCCAAATATTTATACTCATGGTTGGATTTTAACTTATCTCATTGTAAGCTTATACTTGTTAACTTTCAAACTACTTATGAACTTATCATTCATAATTTATGACAATTAAAGTTCTTAATCATCATCCATACATGATTTCATCATATAACTTTACTTATGTATTCTTGATACATATGTTCTTACAAGTTGATGTATATATATATACTTTCATTAATAAACCTATCACAAGTTCATCATGCATTAACATAAGTTTACAACTTATGCTATCTTAAATGACTTATTACCAACTTATGTGGCTTAAGTTCATTACTTATACATACTTCTTTCTTTTTTTTTCATTCATGTTCCTTAATCCAAGCTTTTCTTATCAACCCATCATGTTAGAGATAGAAGATAATTGGAGAAGGAGTCTTACATTTGAAGTCTTTAGTAAGTAGCTTCTTCTTCTTCTTGACTTATGGAATAACTTACTTGCAACTTAATTCTCCTAACACTTAAGCACTTTGAGAGAGAGTGATTGGATTAATTTGAATAACTAGCAAATGACTTGCCATGCTTCTCTATTTATAGAACTTGCAAGGTTTGGGGTAGATTAGTCTTTACACAATCCACCTCCTTACTATTCCTTAATTGACCAACACCACTCATATCATTTGCTTGATCCCTACTTTATTTACTTGGTCATTACTTATCTTGAGCACCACCTTTACTTGGTCATCACTTATCTTGGTTATCACTTATCTTGATAACCACACTTTATCCATATCACTATGGTTTGCTCCATGGATCACACAATCCAATGAACTTTAGCTTGGGCTTAGATTAAATAAACATTGGGCTTTGCTTAACAAACCTTCATATGTTTATTAATTCATAAGTTGGGCCTTAACCCTTAATTCACTTGGGCTTGTACAAAATCCTAACCAATCTTTACAAGTCCATTAATATTACATAATACATATACATATAGTTTATGTATTATTCTCGTATTCTAATTCATATAGAATTTATATACGATAATGCATTCTTCTTACAAACTCATATAATACTTTGTATTATACTCGTTTCCATTCCTTGTACAATACTCACGTATCATACCATCGTTCCTTAACGCAATAGTTCTTCATTTTCCTTACGTTCTCGATTTAAGTCCGCAAGCGAAATATTACATTTTCCATAACTAGATTATTATTACATAATTCGTCTTACTTTAATATTCTACCATTACGTATTTCTCGGAAATTCAAAAATAAATCCCGAGCAAATACCGATGAATAGTGTTTTTCGGAAAATTTCTCAGAAAACTTTTATTTTCGTCTTGGAAATTCAAACACCTTAAATCCTTCACATAGCTCAAATACTATGATATTCCAATATCAATAGGTTACAAAACGACAACCATCTTGATATCCCACATAATATGATTTTATTATTATTTAATCTAATAAAATCATCTTACATTAAAATCCGAATTTCTCGGTCGTTACAGTCATTCCAAAACAATTCTCTTCCTTATCTTACGTACTTCAATCCCCTTTAGATAGAACTTCATTCTGAATCCATTAACGTGCCATTCTATTAGCTTAATCTTCACCCTTCATTCGTTTTACGTTTTTAACGCTCTTTGTTCGTTCGTCCGTAATTCGGTCATCCGAACTCAGAATTCGTTCGTTCTTGAGTCTATGACTCATGTTTTCTATGTTCTCTTACATTATTATGAAACCCTACATGTTCGGGTTCATTTACTTACTTTCTTATTCTCGTTTGTCTTTTATGATTTTTTCGCCATAACTACGTCATAGCTAAGTTTTAATCCATTTTTCATGAACGTTTCTACCGTTCCTAACCAAGAAATAAGCATTTAACGTATACACAATGGTTTTAAACTTGTCCATTAACAACAATTATCCTACTATGGTTTTAAATTTGTCCATCAACAACGTTCTTCGTGTTCTTCATGTGTTCTTCGCGTTCTTCATTTTTAGTCGATATTTTGGATTACAATTCCACTTTTTCTTGGAATTTGATGTTATATAACACCATTCCTTATTTATTTCATCTACTCACTCATATAATCCACCCAGATCGTTCTAATTCATTACAAATCTTATACTTCCTTAAGAAATTTATTTACTAAACTTCTAATTCTTATTTCTTCATTTTCTTACGATTTCAACCATATGAAATCATTTTTACATATTTTACTCCATATTCTTATTAAAAAATGTTTTAACATTGAAAACTTAAAGAAAATCGAACATAAAAGTTAGGTTTTAATACCTTCCTTCCTTATTTTTCTTCCTTTAGACAAAACCGGCGATTCGCTAGCTTTTTAATTTGACGAACACTTTTGATCTGATCATTCATGCTCATGTTCTTCCTTCTCCATCTTCATCCGAACCCTCTCTTCCTCTCTCTCAAGTTGTAGGATTTTCAAAATCCTAAAACAAATGATTTAAGCTTCCTATTTATAGAAAACTAAGGATAGGGGTATTTTAGTCATTTTCCCCCCAAACCTCCTTACTATTCATGACTTAAACACTAAGTTTACTTACTCATTAAGTTTGCTTAACCCTTAAGTTTTCTTAACCCTTAAGTTTACTTAACCCTTAAGTTTACTATTTACACCTCCTTAGTTAAGCTCCTTACTATTCACGAAACTTAGCCTGTAAGTTTTGTGGTTTCGTTTTTCGGGTTTCGTCTGACAGTTTTAAAAACTGCAATTCTCAGAATCCAAATATTTTTGGATATTTCATCTTTTCTTTACCGATTAACTTTTACGTATTCTTCGGATTTTTGAAAAATTGAAAAAAACTTTTTGGTATCAAGTGTTTTCCTTCACGTATTCCCCTAACGTAGCTAAACAAATGAAAAGTACATAATAGTACTTTTCGTCATTTTATTTTGTCTGATTTTTGCACGTTTTTCGAGAAAAACTTTTATCGGCTTACTTAACTTTTCACGACATATTATCGCCAAATCTTTCAACAGAATGTCATTTCGACATACCGAACTCTCGAAAAGGCTTAGGTTATTCAAACCCTAACCTTTAGGATTTTATCGGGTGAATAGTGTCTATTTCGTCTTTTTCCCCGAAAATATTTTTGTTCTCGGAAATTTTTTACTTTCGTCTTGAAAATTCCTACTCGTTCAATCTAGCTCGTAGCCAGAATCATCCCGACTTATAATCATCCTAGGTTCTAGAATGATTAATAAATACATAGCACAAAATATTATTAATAAAGATTCATTTTATTAATAACTAATTCTTTAAACTTAAATTCTGGACGATCTGAATTTTCGGGTTGTTACACTCTTCCCCTCTTATAAAAATTCCGTCCTCGAAATTTCTTAAAACCACACCCATACTCGGGTCATCACATTCTCCCCTTCTTCACAGAATTTCGTCCTCGAAATTTTAGCCTACCTCTCTTCTCAACTTCTCTTCAAAGAAGTTTTTATCTTTCAAACATCCTCTTACCTTCATAACTTATTAAGAATTATGAAGTAGAATGAACAACGAGGAATATAAGAATTCCTTTAAAACATTTCATACTTTTGCTGAGGGGTCAAATTGACCATGAACTCTTACTAGGTTTAACAACATGACGCCGTAACCCTTCTTCTACGGTCAGTTTACAATCACCAAGAAGGTAAACTACCTCTTTCATACTTAGGCGATCAACCCATTGTATAACCCCATTTCGGGGTGTTTTCATCTCAAACTTAATTATTAGATTCCGTACCAAAACAATTTGGATTGGTACAACTTCTTTAAAGAAAGCTCAATTTTCTTTTAAACATGACATACTATTTGTCTTAGCCAAATCAAGTAGCTTAGACCATATCAATAAATTGGATATCAACTAGAAACATTCGTCTAGTCAACTCAATTGACATTGACTACTTCTTTAAACTCTTTTTCAATATATCAAAACCTTTTATGACGTCATGGTACCGTACTTTTCACAGTACGTTGAGGACTTCGTCAGTATGTGACTTCGTTATTATACATCATACCATAGCGGGTTGTTGATCCTGAGATCACATCCAACACCAGGTTAAATTGCATTAATAACTCCATCCTTGCATCGAATGCACGGATGATATAAAATTCATTTTGATATTTCAAATCAATTTCTGTCTAGCCGAAGCAATTAGCATAGACATACCAAGAATAGTTCTTTTAAAATCCATTGGTTCCAACATCGTACGCTGAAAATATTTTTCATTTAAAGTAAGTTTGAGCATTCAATTGCTCAGCAAGTCATAGCAGTTGAACAAACAACTTCAAGAGTTTAAACATTCCTTTAGAACTTCAATATCCGAACAAAGGTTATGAAGCAGCTTGAATAATAGGAATAATCTCGATTCCTATCATTTTAAAATAATATTCACTTTCATTTAAAATACTATCATTCTTCTACCTTTTTCATACACATTCTGTTTGGTTAGAATCATTAGCACAAACTTATCAATAACGGATCATATATAAACAGAGCATTCTCTTATTAAATAGTTAAATCACAAAACAGTTCATCTCATAGAAACACCAAAGTGTTCACATTGTGGCACAAGGCCTCATATGTTCTACCACATTTCACAAATATCGCACATTCACACATAGACAGAACTTCTCAAGTTCAATATCTGAGAAGTTTAAGAAACTAGCATTCATTTGAAATATGAATGAAGTTAGCAAACTTGCCTTACGCCCAGCTACAACTTGTGCTAAACTGCTCATTCCAATTCCTATGTAGCACATAAGAAAAACAACACATACACTAATTAGTCATGTATATTTGACTCATGCATTAATTTGCTTAACTTTACTTCTTAGGGTTCACGTTCTTGCAACCTAAGTTTACGCGACCACTTTCAATACCGTTCTACGACTTCATGACATACGGAGATGTCTTACTTGTACGTTCATCTTCTTTGATGTTTTACATTCTTATCTTCTTCTTATAACTTCTCTAGGACTCAGCACACATCACTTCTCTGCTAGTAGTCCATATGGTACTTTGAGTGGTTTCCCACAAACAACCAATAAACAAGTTCTCATCTCGTCTACACTGCCATCACAGTGAGTTAGATCGGTTTCCAGTTTTGTATATACCTTCGCTCTCTGAAGGAATTGTTTAGCCCAACTCCCATATGTCAACCATCAAAGGTTACGATTTCACGACAACCTAACTTATCTTAACTTATCCGAACTATCAAACTATAATCTTCGTTAAGTCATTTTGTCATTCCTTATGGCTTCCTAGCAACTAAATGCCACACCTCAAG
Source organism: Panax japonicus (assembly GCA_020205505.1). Taxonomy (NCBI): domain Eukaryota; kingdom Viridiplantae; phylum Streptophyta; class Magnoliopsida; order Apiales; family Araliaceae; genus Panax; species Panax japonicus. Next base: position 49,593 of record JAINUV010000033.1, read on the forward strand.
ATTCACTCTTTATCGTCTAAGTCATACAGTCTTTTGTATACTCAGAGCGATCATTCAAGTTAATCATTACTCAGCTTTATTACGTTAAACGTCATGTCTTTAATTTAGTCTTTTACCATTCATGGTTTAATCATTGATCTTCACTATCTTACGGTCAAACCATACACGGGGTGTAGGTTCTGTTCGCTTAATATTTGCGTACACTCAACTTTCACATTAGTTAAAATGTTCCATACTTACAATTCATTCTATCATTTTTCTATCCAAATCACGATCGACTTTCATTAATCTTATTACCGTTCGTTACGGCTTTCTTATTACCATTTTTATCTTAATTAATACTTTCGTTATCCATTGCCTGAATCCCATGTTCATTACTCTTTCTTAATGTCGAAGCCATACTATTCGTTGTATGCTAAGACTGCTTGCAACTGCGTTACATTTACGTTTATGTTTATTCTCTTCTTGATCTTTTAATCTCTTTCGACTATTTCATTCAACATGTAATAAAGGTTTAATTCACTTGTTTATGTGTTATTTTAGGTGAACTACATGTTCATATTTATTTTTTTTGCACATCCCCCAGTAATTGAGCACTTAAAAGCTCATCACTGCCACTCTACAATATCTAACTACCGAGTCTGGCGCTGTGGCACTGCCTCCCAAGGCACGGCTCGTGCTGCAGCGCCAAGCCTTCATCCTTGAAATTTTTTTTAAGTCTTAAATCCAATTTGAGACGCTTACTTCACGCTTCCATAACTTATTCTTTATAACTCGAAAAGAGGTCATTCCAAAGCCATTCTCTTCCTTATCTTACGTAAATCAATCCCCTTCAAATAGAACTTCATTCTGAATCCGTTAACGTGCCATTTGATTGGCTTAATCTTCACCCTTCGTTCGTTTTACGTTTTTAACGCTCTTCGTTAGTTCGTCCGTAATTCGGTCATCCAAACTCAAAATTTGTTCGTTCTTGAGTCCACGACTAACATTTTCTATGTTCTCTTATATTCTTATGAAACCCTACACATTTGGGTTCATTTACTAACTTTCTAATTCTCGTTTGTCTTTTACAAAATTTTTGCCATAACTTCGTCATAGCTAAGTTTTAATCCATTCTTCATGAACGTTTCTACCGTTCCTAACCAACTAATAAGCATCTAACTTATACACGATGGTTTTAAACTTGTCCATCAACAACAATTATCCTACAATGGTTTTTAATTTGTCCATCAACAACGTTCTTCGTGTTCTTCATATGTTCTTCGTGTTCTTCATTTTTAATTGATATTTTGGATTATGATTCTACTTTTTCTAGGAATTTGATGTTATAGAACACCATTCCTTACTTATTGCACCTACTCATTCATATAATCCACTCGGATCGTTCTAATTCATTACAAATCTTACACTTCCTTAAGAAATTTATTTACTAAACTTCTAATTCTTATTTCTTCATTTTCTTACGATTTCAATCATATGAAATTATTTTTACATCTTTTACTCCATATTCTCATTAAACAATGTTTTAGAATAGAAAACTTAAAGAAAATCTAACATAGAAGTTAGGTTTTAATACCTTCCTTATTTTTCTTCCTTTAGACAAAACTGGCGATTCGCTAGCTTTTCTATTTCACGAACACTTTTAATTCGATCATTCATGCTCATGCTCTTCCTTCTCCCTCTTCATCAGAACCCTTTCTCTCTCTCTCTCATCTCAAGTTGTAGGATTTTCAAAATCCTAAAATAAATAATTTAATCTTCCTATTTATAGAAAACCAAGGCTAGGGGTATTTTAGTCATTTTGTCCCCCAAACCTCCTTACTATTCATGACTTAAACACTAAGTTTACTTACTCATTAAGTTTACTTAGCCCTTAAGTTTGCTTAGCCCTTAAGTTTACTATTTTCACCTCCTTAGTTAAGCTCCTTACTATTCACAAAACTTAGCATTTAAGTTTTATGGTTCCGTCTTTCAGGTTTTGTCCGACATTTTTAAAAACTACGATTCTCGAAATCCAAATATTTTTGGATATTCCATTTTTCCTTTACCGATTAACTTTTACGTATTCTTCGGATTTTTGAAAAACTGAAAAACACTTTTTGGTGTCAAACATTTCCCTTCACATTTTCCCCTAGCGTAGCTAAACGAATGAAAAGTACATAACAATACTTTTCGTCATTTTTATTTCGTTCGATTTTACACGTTTTTTGAGAAAAACTTTTATCGGTTTACTTAACTTTTCACGACATATTATTGCTAAATCTTTCGACGGAATGTCATTTTGACATACCGAACTCTCGGAAAGGCTTAAGTTATTCAAACCCTAACCCTTAGGGTTTCATCAGGTGAATAGTGCCTATTTTCGTCTTTTTCCCCAGAAATATTTTTGTTCCCAAAATTTTTTATTTTTGTCTTGAAAATTCTTACTCGTTCAATCTAGCTCGTAGCCAGAATCCTCCCGACTTATAATCATCTTAGGTTCTAGTACGATTAATAAACACATAACACATACTATTATTAATAAAAAAATCATTTTATTAATAACTAATTCTTTAAACTTAAATTCTGGACGATCCGAATTTCCGGGTCGTTACAGAAATTTAAGCTTAAAAGCACCTGAAAGAAGAAGTAAAAAAGAGCACGAACATTAGAAGCTGATCAAATAAAAAAGTGTAGAGGAAGAACGAAAAATGTGAATGAAGAGGCCACTAGGTTTGGTCACCCTAGGGTTTGACCCCTTGGGTTTAGCCACCTAGGGAGCTCTTCCCCTCTTACATTTAACTTCTCTTTACTCATTGAATCAACCGCTTGGGATAAATGCTACTTCGCTGTGAAAAACAAAAGTTGTGGTCTTCTTTGAGAATATTCAGAGAAAAAGTCAAGATCCTGTTAAGGTGAAGTGACCTTTTCTTTTAGAATATCCGAGCCAAGGTGAAGTGGCCCGTAATATATGTTTCCTCATTGCGGTGTTTCCTTTTATTCGTGAATATCTGAGCCAAGATCCTTGTTAAGGTGAAATAGCTCATAATATATACTTCCTCCTTGTGGTGTTGATTTTTCTTTTAGAATATCCGAGCAAAAATCCTTGTTAAGGTGAAATGGTCCATTCGGAATAGATACTTCCTCGTTGCGGTGTTGCCTCTTTTCTTTGAGAATATTCGAGCCAAGATACTTGTTAAGGTGAAATGGCCTGGAATGGATGTTTCCTCACTATGATGTTACCCTTTCTTTGAGAATTTTCGAGCCAAGATCCTTGTTAAGGTGAAGTGGCCCGGAATAGATGTTTCCTCGTTGCGATGTTGCCTTGTTCTTCATGAATATCCGAGCCAAGATCCTTTTTAGGGTGAAATGGCCTGGAACAGAGGCTTCCTTGTTGCTGTGAAAAAAAAGTGTATCCTTTTCTATTTCTAGACCAAAATCCTATTAAGGTGAGATGGTTCGGAAAAGAAAGATAACCGGCACAGATGATTCCTTGTTGCAGTGAAAAAAAAGTGTATCCTTTTATATATCTGAGTCAAAATCCTTGTTAAGGTGAGATGACCCGAAAAAGAAATATTACAATCACCTAGGAAAAAAAATAATAATAAAAAAACTGTTTGGCAGGATATTTATAAGTAAAAAATAAATAAATCTGCATAACTTAAAATTTAAGAACAATGCCTATATATATATATATATATATATATATATATATTAATATATGTACGGTCCGGATCAAATGCATACCACTTATCTTACTCACCCGTGCTCACCCCCCTTTAGGCGGCGGCTTTGGTCATACAACCGTCGTCTATACTTTTAGCGACGCTATATGTTATCCATCGCTAAAAGTATAGACGACGGTTGTATGACCGAAGCCGTCGCCTAAGGGGGGTAAGCACGAGTGAGTAAGATAAGGGGTATGCACTTGATCCTTGTTAAATATATGTATATTACTCTATCGCTTTCTACATATATAATACTTATGTATGTTGATAATTAAAATTTAGTAATATAGATGCCACCAATGCAAATATATTCTGGGAACCGAGGTTAGTCCAATAATAATAATAAAAAGATTGCACGGATTATTTGAAGTATATGAAGACTTCAATAATAAAAATAATCGCCCACACACAAAATTCAAAGCATGAATGAATTATATAGTAGTATTACTTCTTCTTTTTTTATATTGCTACAATAGTTATACTGCATGGTTTGCTTCCCATGAATTTGAAAAATCCACTATATACATGTACGATATATATATATATATATATATATATATTCTCTTACAGGGGAAAAGCTAAGACTATGAGAAAGCTTTTGAGGCTCTCCTGACGAAAAATCCTTATGCCCAATTAGCTGCTCTGATTTTCGAAGACTTGGATGTCTATCTCCTTTGCTTCAGAGTCCTATCTCATTCGCTTCAAAGTCGTGGATGAGTTTTGGTATTGTGAGAATGATGAACTTCTAATCAATGTGCATTAGAATGGTATTATTTTACTTACCTGGTGCTTTAGAATAGTAATTCCTTTCAATCACCGTGCTTTAAGAATACACAGTATCATCAATTAAAGAAAAAAGATTTTGCATTTTTTAAAAAAGATTATTATTATTTTACAAAATTAAATAATAAAAAAATTGAAAACAAATATTCTATTTTCTAAATAGGAATGATTTGATTTTGTTTCCAAAATATAAGGTAGGATTTGATTTTATGAGATTTGATTTTATTTGACAAATATATAATTTTTCTTGATTTAGTTTCAAATTCCTTCCTAATTTTATTTTCCAATTTTTGCGCTTCAATGACGGATTCACGAATCTCCACAAGTTCACTTTCTCTCCATCTTACCATATTAGTAATTTGAACTTGAAAATTCTTCATCCATTCTTTTTGTATCAATCATTTTGATATATCAATTCTTTTTTTAGGCATCCATGAACTTACATATCATATTAATTATACTTACCTTGTACCACCTTCATGAGATATATATATATATATATATATATATATATATATATGGAAAATGATCCATAGCATATATTTGCTATGAATGAAAAATGGGTAAATAACATCATAACCTTATATTACATAAATTCATGGCTGAGATTAAAAAAGAATATACACCGTCCGCTAGTTGAACTAACGGACTCTTAAAAAAAATCAGACCAAATTGCCCCCATGGCAAGCGATTTCGTCCCTATGTCAAGTCTCCGAGCCATCCTTCTCCTTCCTAGCTCTTGAATAGCTATTTTTGTATATCTTAATTCTCTCCCCTAGGGTTTATACAAAATTCTCTCCTCTAGGTTTAATTCTCTTGGTGCTGCGCTAGACATGAGTCTTAACGATCTGATAAAAAATAATAAGAGGTCAGGTGGCAGTGGCGGCAATAGGAGCAGCGGTTGAGCCTCCGGACCAGGCCCCGCTTGCCGTTCTAACTAATCGTACTTCAAATCGAGCTGCACCATACTCTGCCGCCAAGGTTTATTTCTCTCCGTATATATTCGAGATCTGAGGCGTAATATTCGAGATCTGATATATTGGTAGCGTAATATCATGGAGATCTGATATATTTGTGATAGACTCCACAACACGCTTGCGTGAGGTGGTCGTCGCCCCGATCGTTTCTACCACAGTTGTTGGGTGAATTGCTTGCAACACCTTAACCCCTCGCCTATATGTAGACGGTAATCTTGGTACAATTGCTCGCGTTCGGAATTTTGCGTTGAATGGACACCAACGACACCTTGACCCCTCGCTTATATTGAAGCGGTAATCTCGGTACAATCGACGATTGATGCGGTAGAAGACGCCACACACAACTATGAATTGTTGTATGATAAGTCAAATTGAATCTCAAAGAAAAAAACTAAGAAACTACTGATTTCTTAGGAATTCTTCAAAGAACCAAAAGTAGAGAATAAACTCACAAATATATTGAATAATAATAATGTATAATGTGTATTGATTACATAACTTGGACCTCTATTTATACTACTCAAAATAATTCAAATCCTAATAGGAATAAACTATAACCCTAATAGAAGTCAATTTAGAAAAGAAATCCTAATTAAAAGAAATCCTAATTACAATAGAATTTAAAACTAATTCTAGATCCCACATATTTTCCAAGCTGCGTACGAGTTGTATTAAAACTGATATTCCTTACAAGGTGCTAATAATAATCCGTTTACTGATATATGATCGAGCTTGTTATTATGAGACGTGGCCCACATGCATGCCAATATGCTGACTAGCTTGAAATCCACGGGCCCACATGACAAATATATACTAGAATCCTTTTCATGCTAGAATCCCACTTGAATGTAGTATATAGTCCACGTGTACTTAAGCTAATGTTTGGTACCCTTATTGTATGCTTTGCATGGATGATGATATATGTTGAATATTCCTTCCATATATACTGTCCACTTCAATTAATTTCTTCTCATGCTTAATTAAATTAGCCAGCCCAATAATGCTTGAATTGTACTTTCTTGAATAATTTTCAGCCCGATTATTTAAAACCACTTGTTGAACACTTGACACTCGAGTCGATAAGTTGACGAAAAATTCTGACCCGGTCAATCTGTCATCATTCCCCTCCTCTTCAAAAGGATTTGTCCTCAAATCTGGCATCCGCTCCCCTCGAAAAGGATTTGTCCACAAATATGATTCTATATCAAAACAAACAAAGTTAGAATCACCAAACAAAACATAACCACAAGTCTCACCTGGTAATTTAAATGAATAAGCAATATCAACAACGCAAGCAATAATTTGAAAATTTTCAACTCCTCCTGGATCAAATATCAAAATGAAAAACTCTTCATGTGATAGTTTTTCCCAATGGCGAATTCCCGGATCAAACGGAAAACTTATGATCTCGATCATTTTTAAACATAACCACGTCAATGATCCTGGGTCAAATGTCAACTTTTGAAACTCATCAGGTCGCATAAGCCCATTCACCTGAATCCCTGGATTAAACACAAAATAAAACAAATCAACAAGTTCCTTTTGTCTAATCACAAAGGAATCAAATAAATCAAAATCACATGTGTAGTCTAATACAACAATATTCAAAACACTTCCCTGTAGACTCTCAATGCATTGATTAAATTGAATTACACGATCTATGATTCCCTCGATGAATGTGATCCTATCACGAGTCTGCAAAACACAACCAACCTTTCTCCTTCCATTGACAATAACACAGTCAAAATCACAAAATAGCACCAACGGAATAAAAAAGTCACAATCATAAGTTGAAAATTCAATAGCATATCGACGATGATCACAAACAAACTCAACACATGCTAAAGAATTTCTCAAAGTATTGACAAAAATCGGAATATCATCAAAATAGAGAATAACAAATTTTTCCATGAAAGAATGCAAAATATAATTCAACAATTCCATGGGAGTATGCAATGCCTTAGCTAATCTAAGTGAATTAACTAAACATGCAAATAACTCATCTCTCGAACCATCTTGATGATAAACACTTCTTGAATCAAAACCATATGATAGCAAATCATGCAATGAAGACTGCTCTAACGAAACAACGTGATTACTACCATTGCCAACTAATGGTAATTCATGTAAAGATTGACTAGCATAAAACCCTAAGTCAATATTTAGATAAGAAAATCTAGAATTAATTTCATGCAAGTAAGCACATCGAAATGAGAATATATATCATGATCATAAACTAACTCAACATAAATCAAATATCCACCATAGTTTATGATAAAAATGATTCTACCCACAAAATAGCTAACAACAAATCCAATGGAAGTATACAAAACATGTTTTAAATAACTCATGAAAACACTAGATGCATCAGTTAATCTAACAGAAATAACTAACCACCAATATAACTCACATGCATAAACAATTTTCCATTTATCACAATCTCTCGTGCTAAATTGATTAGGCATTGTATCATTATCACATGTAGATAAAACATAAGTACTATGCAATTTATCAAGCATATTATCCAAACAAGAAAAAGAATAACGATACTTGTTTACTAATTCAAAATCGACGAACAAACTCGTTGTCCCATCCTCCTTAGATACTATGATCTCATAATCAACACGTGAACTCATGTCTTCTCTCATGATACCCACTTTCACCAACTCTCCAACCCGCCTTGGTAACTCCGTCGTCTCCTCGGGAATACTATTAGCTGATCGGTACGGAATGATAGTACGGGGTATTTCATCAACAACCTGTACAAGAGACAAAACAAAACTAGACAAAGAAGAATAATTAGTGTTTGTATTCAAAAGCGCTGTCTTGTACGAATGTACAGTCATTGGCTTTTCAAAATATAACTCACTCTCTTTTTCATAGTCACATATTTCTTCTCTCTCTTCTTTATGCTCACCCTCTCGTTTGTTTTTATCTCGTTTATTTTCATTCTCCCTTTTCTTTTCTCTCTCATTCTTTTTAAATTTTCTTTTCTCACTATCAATCATTTGAACAATTTCTTTTTGTCGATCTTTTTTTTCTTCTTGCATTTGATCACGATCTTTTTGTAAATACATTAGATCATCGTGAACTTGCTCGGACGTCATAGGACAAAGGTTTACTCTTATTCGATTGTGTACCAATGAATACTTATTAGTACAACTATTATGCTTCGTGCGCCTGCTGTGTCGCCATGGCCTCCCAAGTAACAAATGACAAGTATGGATTGGAACTACATCACATAATATTTCATCTTCATATCTGCCAATGCGAAAAGAAACTGACACTTGTCTAGTCACCATTACCTCCTCACAATCGACGATCCCTTGCATCTTGTAAGGCCAAGGATGTGCAACTGTTGACAACCCTAGTTTATCCACCATTGTAGTGCTAGCAATGTTAGTACCAATTTCACAATCAATTTTTACAATGCATACCTTTTCTTGTACTAGAAACCTAGTATAAAACATAATCTTTTGTTGCATTGTTTCTTCCTTGTTAGCTTGCTCACGTGTAGCTTTCCTAGTCTCCCATGACTCTCCAAGAATCGCATGATCTTCTTCAACTTTTATTTCCCTAGACAATAAATGTTCTCTCCTATGCTCCATAGGTTTATGAGGTTGCTCCCTACATCCATTATAATTATGATGCCTCTCATAATCCTCATCCCATGATCTCCACCACTCATCCACGCCAGACTTCATACGAACTCTGGGTCTTCTTTTCAATGGCTCCTTATAGCCAAACATATTAATTTACTGCAAAACAAGGGTTAGTAGATAAAAACAATTTCCTCACACACTCCCTTACGTGTTTCGCTCGAATTAATGGTTCACTCGTGTATACTCTCAATAAATTGGCTTTTACCCTCGATTAATCTCACCACTAAGCCTTTTACCTCAATATTCTCTCTAATAGGTTCTTATTGAATTCTCTAGCAAAATTATTGGTTTTACTAATCAATTCAAAAAGTACTTATCACGAAACAAAATTATTGATGGTGTGACTATCAGAATATCACAAATTAAATCACCGATCGATTGCCTTGTACTCCTCTTGTATGTTTCAGATTTGTAAATTGTAGTTCCGTTTCAGAATTGATGAGGATGGAACGGTATGAACTCTTGGTTGGAATTTGATGATTTGATGGTGTGCTACAAATTGGGTTATCACAGTAGAATATGAATTTTTTTTTCTTTTCCTTCTTTTTTTTTTCTTTTTTTGCTCTCTCTTTTTTTTTGGCTTCTTTTTTTTTTTTACAATATATATTTCGACAGAAAATTAAAGATAAGTAACTTGCTAGAAAGGCTTAGCTCTGATACCAAATGATAGACTCCACGGCACGCTTGCGTGAGGTGGTCGTCGCCCCGATCGTTTCTAGCACAGTTGTTGGTTGAATTGCTTGCAACACCTTAACCCCTCGCCTATATGTAGACGGTAATCTTGGTACAATTACTCGCGTTCGGAATTCTGCGTTGAATGGACACCAACGACACCTTGACCCCTCGCTTATATTGAAGCGGTAATCTCGGTACAATCGACGATTGATGCGGTAGAAGACGCCACACACAACTATGAATTGTTGTATGATAAGTCAAATTGAATCTCAAAGAAAAAAACTAAGAAACTACTGATTTCTTAGGAATTCTTCAAAGAACCAAAAGTAGAGAATAAACTCACAAATATATTAAATAATAATAATGTATAATGTGTATTGATTACATAACTTGGACCTCTATTTATACTATTCAAAATAATTCAAATCCTAATAGGAATAAACTATAACCCTAATAGAAGTCAATTTAGAAAAGAAATCCTAATTAAAAGAAATCCTAATTACAATAGAATTTAAAACTAATTCTAGATCCCACATATTTTCCAAGCTGCGTACGAGTTGTATTAAAACTGATATTCCTTACAAGGTGCTAATAATAATCCGTTTACTGATATATGATCGAGCTTGTTATTATGAGACGTGGCCCACATGCATGCTAATATGCTGACTAGCTTGAAATCCATGGGCCCACATGACAAATATATACTAGAATCCTTTTCATGCTAGAATCCCACTTGAATGTAGTATATAGTCCACGTGTACTTAAGCTAATGTTTGGTACCCTTATTGTATGCTTTGCATGGATGATGATATATGTTGAATATTCCTTCCATATATGCTGCCCATTTCAATTAATTTCTTCTCATGCTTAATTAAATTAGCCAGCCCAATAATGCTTGAATTGTACTTTCTTGAATAATTTTCAGCCCGATTATTTAAAACCACTTGTTGAACACTTGACACTCAGTCGATAAGTTGACGAAAAATTCTGATCCGGTCAATCTGTCATCACCATCTGTAGAATTCAGGACAGGTCTCGCCTTATTTACTAGATTGAGACCGTTAGTTTTGAGTTGGAAGGTTGATGCTGCTTCGTCTACACTCGAAATAAGAGCATGTAGGATCTTGGAAGATTTTGTGTATCCAATTTGTTCGTCGGTCTTTAGAGGAAATATATGCCATGGTATTGGTTCTAAGTTGTGACCTGCTATAGTTTTTGTCTGAGATACTAAGTTGTTGACCTGAAAAAGGATGAAAAGGATGAAGATAATGAGAGAGAAGGAGGCGAAGAGGAGGTACGTAGATGAATGGAGGGTAAAATGAGGATACTGAGTGAGTTTTAGGTTTTACTTGTTAATTCTCCTAATTATAAAATTTAATATTACCCACATAAATTAGACCCAAATAAATTTTAAAGCCCAATTTTATTAAATTAATTTATTCAACACTTATTTACACATCAGCCCACAAAATTTGACCCAATAAATAACAAAGTCCAATTAACATGTTTTAAAAATTAATTTTTTTTCCCCGGGTATTACATAATTTCACTTTAGTTTTTGTAAAATAGCCACACAAAAATTGTGCTAATTTCCTAAAAATGAGATTTACGACTAATCACATTTAGATGAATGGCGTTTTCACTCATTATTAAACTTGCTATTATACGAGGAAAAGTACTATTTTCACATAAAAAATTAATATTTCCACTTAATCTCTCTCATATGAATTGTGAATAAGTCACATTTCTATGTAAGAGATTATATAAAAATATAAATTTTATAATTATGGAAATATCAATTTTCTTATGAGTTTTACAATTAAAAGCACATTTAGAGTGTAAAAAACTTTGGTTTGTGAGATTTTTTTCCCCTGTTTTAGTAAGATTTGATTAGTTTTTAAAATTGTAATAATGATGATGCATCCCTCCATTCCATTTTAATAGATATTTTGGAGAAAAATACACATATTAAGATCTTCATTAATAGTAATAACTAATGGTTAATTTTAATGTGACTTTTAAATTTTGCCCTTTATTATTGCATCTCTCTTTCATTATTATTGCCGTAAACTTTAGGAAAGCTAAAATTAATAGGAGTAATTTAGGTAAGTAAACTTTTTACTCCTGGAAAGATGGGAAACGTCTAATATTATGGAACAAAAAAATGAAACTAAAGCGTCTATTAAAATGGGAGGGGGAGGGGGAGGGGGAGGGGGAGGGGGGGCCAAAAAATGGACCTTCAAGGAAAAAGAAAAAGAAAAAGAGTATAAGAAACTAAATTTAATCAAATTTGACACTTAATTTCAATTTAGTTTTTGTAAAATAGCCACACAAAAATTGTGCTAATTCCCTAAAAATGAGATTTACGACTAATCACATTTAGATGAATGGCGTTTTCACTCATTACTAAACTTGCTATTACACAAGGAAAAGTACTATTTTCATATAAAAAATTAATAATTCCACTTAATCTCTCTCATATGAATTGTGAATAAGTCACATTTCTATGTAAGAGATTATATAAAAATATAAATTTTACAAGTATGGAAATATCAATTTTCTTACCTAAATTGTTGTATTATCTTCTCTACCATCATGAGAAAAATCCACATGCATAAACTTATCTTTGAGGTACAAACAATCTTCAATTAGCTAAGGTTAGAAAAAATTGGGTTACTAAAGTGGAAAGGATATTATACAATGATTGAGATTTGTGACCAAAAATTTGTCTGGACTTCTGACCGTTTACTTTTATATTGTCATTTCTCTAATCAATTTGGTAGGGTCATTGGATGGGCACAAAAGAGATATTTACTTAAATGGATTGTTGGAGTCATAATCAATGCCATTTCAATCTTTTCTCATTGAACTTATTATGATTCAGCTCATTTGTCGATTAACTATTTTTTTAACTTTATTGAATTTAATTTAATGGAGGTATGAATATAAACTAAATATTATCTCGGAACATTTAAAAGTTAATTTAAGATATTTTTAATATTAAAAATTAAAATAATTTATTAAATATTGTGAAATAAAAAATTTTACGATGAGTAATATAAGACCCTAATTTTTATAAATAAAGATGATTTTTTTTTTTTAAATATCATTTTTGAATATTAAAGTGTAAATTCGTTATAATGTTATAGTTGTGGGTAATAATTATAAATTTTGCAAAGTAAGTAAATTTTTATAAAATATTTGATTGGTCGGGGAATATTCGTTTTAATAGAAAATATTCGTACGACGGCACAATCATTGGTGGACCCCACAACAGAATTACTGTCGGAGTTAAAAAATGATAGAAATAACTTTTTATAAAATAACGGCGAAAGTTATACCGTTAACTGTTGAAATATCCGGTGATAAAAATACAATAATACGCGTGGTTGCATAGTAGCACACGGTATTTGATGCTTATGTGAGAAGTCACTCAGTTATACTCAATTATTGCTACAGTAATTGTTGCATAGTATCTCACATTATTTATTTTATTATTGTCACAGTATCATCTGCAAAATATTTTATATTATTAAATCTATAATTGAGATGACAAGTTATTCGTATTATTATTTGTATTATTGACAATGTCTATAAAGTTCCGTCGAGGAAAGAGGCTTGGTCACCTAATTGCGCGTCAATAGGGAGAAATTCTTATCGGAAAGCCCCCTCTTTCCTGGGAATGATCTGGTTGTTAATATTGCAAGTTATATTATTGATAAATAAATGTTGTTAACAATATTGAGAAAATTTTTATGAAGTATTTGTTGTAAATTTGGCTTATTATTTGGACCCCCACTTACCCATTTTTTAAAACTGTTGGTAGAAGTCATCCCAATTTTGTTATATATATATATATATATATATATATATATTATAATAATTTTTATTTTTTATGAAAAAAAATAAGTTATATTTTATTATGTATAGTATTTGTATAGTGACTGCATATTGTTTGCATAGTAAAATCAGAAAATTTAGCCGATACGCCCGTGATTTCGTCGAAATTTTATTGTGCAATCCGTGATTTTATTTTCTAAATAGTATCCTTCCATTCTCCTATAAATAGGATGCTTAGTTTAGAATTGAAAATCGCACCAAAATTAGAAATTTCTTCTTCTATAATATTGAGCGTATTTCTTTAGAGTTTAAGGAAGATTTGAGCGTAGAAAATAGTATAAGTTTTCTTCAAGAATATCCCCGCCCTACCAGTCAGAAGTATTCTCTTTTTAAGGTATGGGGTATTATTTATTTTATATTCGCTTACGATATTATTTTTGTATTCGTAAGAAATTTTATTTCGTTCAATATTCGCAAGAAATATTATTTTCGTTTAATATTCGTAAGGAATATTATCTTCGTTCAATATTCGTAAGGAATATTATTTTTGTTCAACAATTGTAAAGAATATTATTTTTATTCAATATTCGTATAAAATAATATTTCCTTCCATGCTCTGTAGTATGCAAGTAATAGTATTTCGTTTCAGATTCTGAATTCTACACTCATTTGTTAAATTATGGCTTATATACTCCTTGAAATTAGTAAAATATCCTTGAAATTTGCGTTTCATCAAGTATATTTTTATGAAAATATTATTCTGAGCATTC